>JAABOM020062096.1:0-10502 GCA_011800125.2 Solanum clarkiae
AGTCTTAGGTATATCTTTCTCCTTCACCCTCACTTGGTGATAACCTGATCTCAAATCAATTTTTGAAAAGCATTTGATACCCTGTAATTGATCAAATAAATCATCAATCCTAGGGATGGGTATTTATTCTTAATTGTCATCCTATTCAATCGTCGATAGTCAATACACATCCTCAAGGTGCCATCCTTTTTGCGTATAAACAACACTGGTTCACCCCAAGGGGACACACTAGGTTTTATAAAACCCTTCTCCAATAAGTCTTTTAACTGGTCTTTTAATTCACACAATTCCACTGGGCCCATCCTATATGGAGGGATGGAAATAGGTTGAGTGCTTGGAAGTAATTCAATACCAAAATCTACTTCTCATTCGGGAGGTAAGCTTGGAAGTTCTTCAGGGAACGCATCAACGAATTCATTCACTATGGCAACTAATTGAAGAGTTGGCAATTCTACCTCTATATCCCTTAGTCTAACTAAATGACATATATACCCCTTAGATATCATCTTTATTGCCTTAAAATAAGAGATAAACTTACCCTTTAGCGCCCCAACATTGCCTTCCCATTCAAGAACTGCCTCATTTGGAAAGTGAAAGCACACTCTCTTAGTTCGACAATCCACTGTGGCATAGCAAGAAGCTAACCAATCCATACCCATTATAACACCAAATTCCACCATTTCTAGTGCAATTAGGTCTGGCAATCTGTCACGGTCAAAAATAGTTACTACACAGTCATAATAAACCCTTCTAGCCATAATAGATTCACCCATTAGTATAGACACTTCAAATGGTTTGTTCAATAATTTGGGTGTTCTCTTAAGATTCCCAACAACTGTGGGATAATGTATGATAGTGTATAACCAGGGTCAATTAATGCATATACATTATGTAAAAAGATGGACAATGTACCTGTGACCATATCGGGTGAAGCTTCCAAATTTTGCCGACTCCCCAGAGCATAAGTGCGATTCTGGACTCTGCTAGAGCTAGCTACCCCTATGACACCTCTATCACAAGCCATAGGTGATTTTTGACCCTTACCTAATGGAGGAACTGACGATGATGATGCAACAACTGACCCAGTAGATTGTGCTATATCACTCATATGCCTCCTCAGACAATCTTTTATCATATGCCCTGGTGCACCACACCAATAACAAGAGTCTGTCCCAACACGACATATACCTGAATGACTTTTTCCACACTGGTTACAAGGTTGCTTAGGAGTCATTTGCTGGCTTACTGACTATCCCGCTGTCCGGGCACCTTGCCCTTCATTTCTTGGACCAAACTAATTTCTCCTAGATCTCAGAAGTTGTGGTGGAGCACTGGCTGCAGAGTACGAGGATGATTGCCTAGGCGGTCTATTAGAAAATTGAGGTCTAAACTTACCTTGGGCCGGTGTAAACTGCCCTATAGACTTGGCCCTCTTGGACTGTGCCCTTTCTAACTCTTGTGTCTTCTCCTTTGCCTCTGATTCTCCAATTTCTGTGCAAAAGCTTGCATTCTCGCTATATCCATGTCTTTGTTCAAGGAAACAATGGTACAGTAGCTAACCATATATGTATCCAATCTATCCACATATCGATGAACTCTATATGCTATAATGGCAACTACATTAGGAGCATACCTGGCTTGGGAATTAAATTAAAGGCTATATTCCCTCACGCTCATATTCCCTTGGTGGAGACTTAAGAACTGATCTTCAAGGGCCTTTTTGATCTCTAATGGAAATTAATGGTCAATAAATGCCTTATTGAACTCCTTCCAGGTAGTTGGGGGTGAATCTATACCCTTAGATTTCTTCCAAGCTTCATATCACAATATAGCCACACCCTTCAACCTATATGTCGCTAACTCGACAGCTTTTGTACCACTCACATGCATAACATCTAATGTGCATTGGATATGATAAATAAAGTCTTGCGGATCTTCATTAGGATCTAACCCGGTGAAGGATGGAGGATCCAAATTAAGGAAATCATGTATCCTCGTGCCAGCTACCCTATTCGCACCACCTATACCTATAACTGGACCTTCCTGTCTTTGACCTTGGCCAGCAACTATGTGAGTCAATAATTGAACTACATTTCTCAGATCCTGTACGGTAGTACCGATTGGTGTTTTTGGGGGAATTCCACTACTTCTAGGTTCATTAGGAGCTAGAGGAGTTGGGGTTGTCTGTGACAGAGACTCTTTTGAACCTCATTTCTTTGTCTCACCTGACTGGATATACCAACTACCACTTCTACTCCATTTCCTTTACCTCTGTTTTGCCTGGTTTCTAGCATACTTGCTGTACAAAACAATTTAGGAGTTAGACATAATGCACCTATTACACTTGGCTCTATGGAACGATCTAAACAATAAAAAGAAAGTAACAAGTCCTAAATGCCACGTAGCCTCCTGGTTATAAATCTCGTGCACAACACATCGATAAACAAGATTCCATATAGACATGGCTTTGTAGACTCCCTTGGACGACCCGCTGTGATACCACTTCTGTCACGCCCAAAGTCCGTTAGGGCGGACTGGCACCCGTTGTCGATGAGGCTCGGGAGAACTAACCTGTATCCATGTGCTTTCTATACATATTATAAGGGATTTCTACATTTGACTTGCCTTTAAGAAAATAAAAAGTAATAACAAGCCAAAAGGGAATGCATATGGCTAGGCTGTTGGGGCCACGGTGTCCAGAGTACAAGACATGACCACACTTTAATTTACATAGTCTACAAAGTCTCTAGATAAGGAAAGTATCTGATAAGGATTGAGACAAGCCCCACCTCGACTAACTATACAATACAATAAAACACATAAGCTCAAGATGCACAAAGCTCCGAAGAAACCTGGAGCTTGGTAACAGCAGCTGGGTATGTTGTACTCCTACTGGGGAAATCTACTAGCACCTGTACCTGCAGCATAAAATGCAGGTCCCCTATAAGGGTCGTCAATACGAGATAATATACTTAATATGTAAGGAAGTAAAATACTATATATGAAGCAATAACTCAAATGGAACTATGCGCTGGTGTAGAATAAGAGACCACCTTTAGTTAAACTATGGGATTATGTACTTTATGTTCTTTTTATTACTTTACCTTTAGTACATAATCTGTGCATAACATGTAATACAAATGACCAGATGATCAGTGGTAAATCTATATCGGGATTGGACCTAGCTAGGTTTTTCCTTTAACCCCTTAGGCTACCCCCTGTGATAGGATCGACCCTGGCTAGGTGATTCTTCTACCCTTTGGGTTACCACCCATTAATAAGCAATATACTTTACTTTATCTTTCAATTACCTTTGAGATGATTCTTTTGGTGGTCGTAATATTGGAGCTGTAGGACTATAGGTACAACATATAACATGTAAATAATCACAAAGGATAATACCATAATGAAAGGAGTAAGTTACATAAATAATTAAATGCATAGGAGGTAGAATAATACATGAACTTTATTTAGTAGAACGAATTCGTGTAACTTGGTACCCACTTACGTATGAAGATTTAAAGGTGACTATGTATGTGAGCATATGAACGTGTGAAAGAGTGGAGACACAGTTAATAGTTGTGTCAAAGTTGGTAAGTTCCTTTATGTGCCAAGGAGGGATCTATGTTTCATACCAAATAATATGAACTCAAGTAGCCTTTGATAACTCGATGTACGACCTCGCTATTACCTCGAGATAACCTTCCCTTTCTCCAAATATTTATCTAGAATATAGTAGGTTATAAAACTAGCATTAGTAACTAATTGATACATCTTGGCATCCCAATCTCATAAAAAAAATAACACACGGGCAACAAGAGGATAATTATAAACCCGAGCATATTCTTTCAACCTTTTCGTCCCTAATCGTATTCTCTAGTACACATTTTCATATACATGTCATGTGCAGCCTATTTTAGTGCCATAACAGTCTTACAACAGCCCACAAAGCATAACATATAACAATTCTATGCAACATACAAATAGGTGGCATAACATTACATCACTTTTTTGCTACATTTTGACATCGACAATTTCAAACCTGTTCCAACTTTATCCAAAGAGTCCTCACCATATATGCACATAAAACCAGTATGAAAATAGTTCAAAAACATTCCTCAAAATAGGTGGAGGACGTGAGACTATAGTGCTCAATCCATCTGTCCACAAGTTCCTATTACGAGCACAATTATGATATCACACAAAGAACTCACCTTTGCGAACTGTAAAAATGGTGCAGCAACCTTTATACATCATTAAAGAATCAATACTCATTAAGAACAGTAGCCTCCCTTCATAATAATCTAACCAAAAAAAGAAAATCTTCCAAATAAACAAGAAAAAATGTATAACAATCTTTGAACACATGTTGTCCTAAATTTCAGCATATACCTAACCAACATAGTCTCTTCTTTTTCAGGAAGAAACCTTACTAAAAACAAAGCTATAATGACATACCTTTAGTTTCAAGGTTAAGGGCCTCCTTAAGAACACTAAATGCTTCTTTTGGTTGCTTTACAAAGTCAAGAAAGAATAAGTAAGAACTTTTGTGAAAGTTGAAAATTTCCAAGTCTAAGAATGAGTTAAAAGGGGCTGCTTATAACCCCTTTTAAAGGATTACTTTGGCCAAATTTATTTTTTATTTTACCCCTTATTTTATCAATAAATTGAAGTACCATTTTTCCCCTTTCGCTTGGGCCTTAAGGGGCTCCAAATTGATGGGTCTTTGTTGCTACCCATTTTTCCCCTTTCTCTTAGTTAGTTTTGGGGCTAAATTATCAAATAAATTGTGATGTCTTTGGGCTCTTTTAATATTCTGCTTGGGCTGAAAATATAGTCCATTTATGATTCTAAAAGATGAGATAAAGTTACACCCTTAACATGGACTTTATTCATAATCGGACTTGGACAAATTCGACATCGGGGCTCGTCTCCATTTAGCTAGCAAATATAAGCTAAGCAAGTAGGTGACTCACCTGCTAGCTTCTTAAGTCCTATGAGCAACTCAATTCTCTCACTTTTTTTAGGGTCATGATCTCCTAAATTTGACAGAATACATGTATACACTCGAACCTCTTAAGCGTTAGACGCATACATCGCCCTATAACATGAGATTCGAGTACTTTTAAAAAATTGGCGCTAATTTGAAAAGCCATATCATGTTTCATTTGTATAGTACTAGTATTATAAGAGATGTAGTGTTACAAAACCCCTCGATGTGGTTGGAAGGGCCTACCACCACCCTAGCGAGGCAATCAAGGTACAAACCCCTCAACAAGGTCACTCGGGCCAACAACCCCCCCGAGTGAGGCTTGCTCATTTCCCCCATACTGTAGAGATAATTATATACATACAATCTTTTCATCATTATAAAGTCGTTCAACTCATAAGATTTGCACTGGACCTTCAATTCCTGAAGAAACTATAACCGGACATTTTATCAAACACTTGGCAGGTGTGTAGTTCTAGTGTAAAACAATGCAATTCAAGAGTGTAATTATTCTAGAAAATTCAATCTAAAACCATCAATAGATACTTGATAATAGCCTCAAGCAATATACATAAAAACTCTTCATCAAATCTCACGAGTCCACAGAATACATTGTGCGTCCTTAAGAAATTTAATCCATTCATTATACTAGAGGTTATGGATTATTCCTTCCCAAGGTAAAACAAATTAACAATTACAGAATAGTGGTACCTCAAATTCTTGTAGTTATCAGCGAACTCAAGAACTAGTAATGGCTTTCAAACAGACTCGATTTTTTATTTGTAAGAAAATACATGGACAACAGGTGCGAATCCACCAGTTCAGAACAGTCTCATTTGTTCAAAATAGATGTGATGCCTTTACAGAATGAACATGACTATTCTGAAGTAAAAAATAAGTGCGAAATTTAAAAACCCGTTAAACTAATTTCTCAATTAATTAATAAATAACTCATAAATTAATTTAATTAATAAACAAATTAAATAATTAATTATAATATCATAGAAGGAAAATATTAAGATTGATTAAATAAATTTTGTCCAAAAGATTCATCAATCAATCACAACATAAGTCATCGCCGAAGCTGCGCGAGTGATGACGATGGCGGCGTGAGGAGTTCCTCTTTACTTGACTCTTTAAGAGTTAGAATAAGTGTTTCCCAGTATACGGACAACACTTTTCCTCTATTTTTTAGATGAGGGAGAATGAATCTTCACTTCCCTCTACTTCATTACCCCAACATTTTCGTTGTCCCTTCATTTCCTTTCAATCTTCATTTACCAATTCACACTTATTATTTATTTAAACCCAATAGTTACTCTATTATATATACATGCAATGGCTTCTAGTCATTTCTTCCGTGCCATTTCTACATCTGCAATCTTGTACACCCTCTCTCAATCTCTATGAAGTTTCTTGATTGGATATGCAATTTATGAATGGATGAAAAACTTTGAAATCTTATTTTCTAAAATAACTTATAAATACTTTTGTAGCTATGTCTGTTACAATAAGAACAATTTAGAAACTTTAAATTTAAATTGTTAATAAATGTAAAAAGATCGACTTTAAGAGTGCACAAAAGATTTGTGTCTAGCTTTATTGTCAGGTTGTTTAATGACAGTATGTTTCTAATTTTGTGCTGTCATCAAGTGATCTCCGAAAAGAACATTTGAAGGTGACGATTTGATTTAGTGACTTCTTGTGATTTACTTTTATAATTTTTAAGATGAAAATCATAATTCATTTTCAGATTTTTGATGCCGAAGGAGACAAGCAGCAGATTTTTGATGGCATATAGATTGACCATCTTTTTACTGGAATGTCGAGACAACTTTAGATTATATAGTTTAGAGGTAGTATATGATTTTTTGGCTATGGTTTTATGAACCCAAGAATGTGACTACTATACATCATTGATGTACAATGCCATGATTGATGCAAACCATTTTTTGCAATTAAAATTTATATGTGTGTGAAAGCAGCTAAGTTATATCATTAATCCTTAAGTTTTATTTTAGGAGTAGAGAATTTGATTTTTTTATGTAATGATATATGGATTAGCATCGAACAGGTCATAAAATGATGTATAGACCAGCTTTATAATAGTCGCAAATTGATATATGGACTTTTTTTAAAATGGTCTCAAAAAATATTTAATGGCCAGTTTAAAAATGGTCCAAGAAATTATGTGGTGACCAGCTTTAAACTGGTCTAAAAATATGTTTAACGACTAGCTTTAAACTGATCCAGAAACTTGCTAATGATACAAAATTTGGTCCCAAAAATCTATGATTAGGTATTGGAAAAGCTAGTCCTTAAAAGAAATTTAAGGACCAGTTTGATAATGGTTACAAAAAGTATTAACGACCAGTTGATTAACTCGTCCCTAAAGATCATTAGCGACGGAGATTATAAAGACCAGATCTAACGGTCGCTATTTTCTCTCTAGGAACTAGATCCTCACTTTAGGGACCAGTTTTCCCTTCACTAGTTAGCAATATTCTTGTAGTGGGAGTAAGACCCACATTCAATTAAATGACCTTATATGGAAATTTCAACTACGACATAGAATCCAGAAAGACAACTTAGACAAGCTAGCATAGTTCGTTGCTGAAACGCCCCAAAAAGTGCCCGAAAATGTTCCTCAAATATGCTCATAATCGTAATTTCCATATATCTCAATCTCTATACATGATATCGAAAATAGGACCTCATGTTCATGATCATTGGGAAAATTTGAGTGGAAAATAGGTATAATCTCGATTTTAGAGCAACCGTATCAAAATTTCATTTTCCAAAACATTTCATATCCAGTATCGATCGGCGGGCCTGCCGTGACGTGGCCGGGGTGTAGAGATGTGTATTCTTGTTTTTAGTTCACTGTTTGGTCCAAGGTTTTGAAGCCTTGGGCCTAAGACTTCCTATGAGTAAAAACACCTATACTTAGTCATTTTTCAACATCATATCATTCAAGACATTCCCCAAAACCCTCTCTAACACTTAGCCAAATATTTCATCAAAAATCAAGTGTCTCATACTCATTCCAGATCTCAAGAATTCCATCCAAGCTTCAAGTTCTCTTTAATCTTCATCAAGGAAATGTCCAAAGTTGAGGTATGTGGGTTTCAACCATTGGGTTCTTTCACCTATGGTGCCCAACCTTCTTTTTTATATAAATTGCATATTTTTAAGTTGATTACTTATGGGTATCTTCTATTATGAAATTTGAATATAAACTATGTTGGCGTTTCATAAAATATGACTGTTTCAGTATATTTTGAGTTATGAATCTATGATCTATTTTTACATTTGATGAAAGGTTTCAATGTATATCGCATGAGGGTGTTACTAGGTGTTGGTGGGTAGATTTAATTTAAGTTTTATCATATGATTTTACTCTTTAATTTCATTATTTTAAACTAGCATTACACCCACCAAGTGTTTTATAAAAATTTCGGTTAAGGGTTCTTGAGCTATTGATGACCTACTGCATAGCCAATGAGTTTAGTGACTTTATGTTGATGGAAGTAATGTATTTAAGTGTTGATTTCATGAGAACTATCAATAGTTTTACAAGTTGACCACACCTTATTGAGGGGGTGTTATGCCTCATCCACTATGATAGAGGGTCTTATGTCCATCTACCAGTTAAGGGGTATATACCTTAACCACTATAATGGAGGGTGCTAGGAATATGTACCTTGACCACTATGATAGAGGGTGCTATGTCCATCTATCATGTTAAGGGGTATATACCTTGACAACTTTGATGGGGGGTGTTATGCCCATCTATCAATTGGGGGGTAAATATCTCAATCGGCTTCCAACGGTGTGGTCGGCCTTTGATTCCAAGTACTAGTTGCTTGTTCTATGATGATGCTCTCTTCATACACATGTACTACTTTCTATATATACATATTTTACTTCAAACATTGATCATGCATACCATGTTTCTTATATACTATCTCTTGATTATGATTACGCATTTTTATTATGTTGCCTATCTCTTGTTGCATTGCATCCTACATACTTAGTACATTTAAACGTACTAACGTATACTCTATGCCTACATGATGTTACCATCTAGAGTTGTTTGCCGTTGTATTTGCATTAAATATTTGGCATCACTATTTGTATGGGGTGCATGTTGATGTGTTCACTGATCATAGGAGCCTCCAATATGATTTCACTCAAAATGACCTCAATTTGAGGCAAAGAAGGTGGCTAGAACTTCTTAAGGACAGTGATATGAGTGTGTATTATCATCCCGAAAAGACAAATGTTATGGCGGATGCTTTGAGTCGAATGTCAATGGGTAGCCTAGCTTATGTTGATGGTAGTGGTAAGGAGATAGCTAGGGAGGTGCATCAATTGGCTAGATTAGGGGTTAGGTTGGAAGAGGTTGGTAATGGTTGTGTTGTTATTGTTTATGGGTCTAAATCTTCATTGGTTGATGAGGTGATAGAAAAACAAGATCTTGACTCCTCCTTGGTTGAATTGAAGGCCTTTCTTAAAGAGAGCAAAGTAGAGGTTTTCTCCCAAAGGGGAGATAGGGCGATTAGGTTCCAAGGTAGGTTGTGTGTGCCTTGTGTTAATGGTTTGAGAGAGAAGATCCTTGATAAGGCCCATACTTCTTCTTATTATATTCACCCCAGTTCCACCAAAATGAATAGAGATGTAAGGGATGTGTATTAGTGGGGAGGCATGAAGAGGGACATTGCAAAATTTATTTCTAGTTTCCATAATTGTCCACAAATCAAAGCCGAGCATCAAAGGCCAGGTGTCCTAACCTAAGATATAGAGATTCCTACTTGGAAATCGGAGGTAATTAATATCAGTTTTGTGATTAGGTTGCCCAAGACTAGAAAATATTTTGATTCCATTTGGGTTGTAGTTGACAGGATGACAAAATCGACTCATTTTTCTATCCGTTAAGACCACATATGGGGCTGAAGAGTATGCACGATTGTAGATCCATGAGTTAGAGAGGTTACATGGGGTTCCTTTGTCCATCATATAAAATCATGGTACAAAATTGACTTCACACTTTTGGAGGTCTTTTCAAAGGGGTCTTGGTACAAAAGTTCACCTTAGTGTGACCTTTCACCCATAAATGGATGGCAGAACCGAAAGAACCATTCAAACACTTAAAGATATGCTTAGGGCATGTGTCTTGGAACTTAAGGGTAGTTGGGATGACCATATTCCTTTGATTGATTGTGCATACAACAATAGTTATCACTCTACCATCGGTATGACTCCTTTTGAGGCTCTTTTTGGGAGATGTTGTAGATCACCAGTTGATTCGTTTGAGGTTGGAGAGGTGGCTTTATTGGGACTGGATCTGGTTATGGAGGCTCTTAGAAGGTTAGGGTGATTAGGTAATGGTTGAAAACAGCCCAAAGTCATCAAAAATACTATGTTAATATGAGAAGGAGAGACCTTGAATTCAAAGTGGGTGATTGGGTCTATTTGAAAGTTTCTCCAATGAAAGATGTGGTCCATTTTG
>JAABOM020062097.1:0-10500 GCA_011800125.2 Solanum clarkiae
GGGACAAGCTTGCATATGAAAATATATTGATTTATAGTTATGTGTTTGTGTTTATTTGTCATGAAAATAGTCCTTGTAGGGTGAAAGAGGTATTGGAAAACTATGTGAATGTATACATGAGGTTTAGCTTAAATTGGAGCCCCATTGAAAGTATAACGTTATGTTTTAATGTTGGGGGTTTGCGTTGGGCGTTGGAGTGATGTATTATAGTCCTTGGAGTATATGCGAAGGCCTGAATATAGTAGATGTATAGTTATATGTGTGCTTCCCTATTTTACTAAATATGCCATAATAGTGTTTTGTGGTGTTCTGATGTTGTGATGGCCTTGGAGATGGTTTGTTGATGTTGTAGGTTGTTGTTGTTGCCATTGTTGCTTGATTATTTGAGCCGAGTTGAATTCTCGGGGCGGTGTATTTTAAGGGGAGATGCTGCAGAAATTTTTATAAAAATTTGGAGCAAAAAGTTAGGATTTTAGACTCGATATGGTTGTTAATCGTTGGCGTTATTGTAATTTGTGTAGACGTTGGACATTCGGAAGCATAAATTAGATTGGTATTGCATTGGAATTAGTTGGAGGAAGAAATCGAGGTATGTAAAGATTTCCTATCTTTTGGTATGAATTAATTAAACTTAGTCAACGTCATACGCTTGAAAATTTTCTTTTCCTTCACAATTTGGGTCTAAATATAGTCTATGTTCATTCTTTGCCTCTCTTATGCTAGATTAATCCAATCCTTAAATTTTTAGTCTCTAGAATCCATAAATATTGTTCATTTGACTGAAAGCTTAAATGGTTGGAAAACTATGGGTTTGATTGTTTCGAAATTACTAACGTGTACAACTTTCGGGAGAAATTCTAAATCATTTTAAAAATTGTTTTGAAGCCTATTCTAGTAATGTGCATGATGGAAACTAAGTTCATTCCTTTGAACTCACCTTCATGTGTGAATTTGAGCAACTTTGGCAAAATTTCATAAATGACTGACTTCTTGATTTCAAAAATGAACATTTTGCATATTACTATCTTTTTGGAACTAGTTTGTATGCATGTGATTCTCACGACTCTATTCGTGCCATTTTGGTCTCGTTCACCGGTTCCCGGGACGGTTATTATCGTGCTTACGTATAACTATATGTATACATGTATATATATTCTGAAGTAGGTTGGATACGACGGGTCGGTTTGCCCATGGGCCGGCTTTGCTTAGTTTGGAGACATAAGGAGCTGGGCTTGGGATATGTTGGCATCATGACGTATGGGTGCTGGGCCCCTTCGCCCCGTCTCACATGAATGCTTGGCCCCTTCGCCTCGGCTCACTTATATAACGGGCATGATGACCTTTACACATTATGATATGTGAGTGCTTGGCCCCTTCGCCTCGGCTCACCTATCCTATGACGTGAGTGCGTGGCACCGTCGCCTCGGCTCACCTATACAACAGTTGGGACTTGTGTTGGAGATTTCGGGGATTTGAAACTTCTGGTGTTATGCTGTGGTATGACGCGAGTTTGTAGGTCGCCATCGTTCCCGTCCGATATGCATTATTTTGATATTTTAAACAAAGAATTATTTTGATCTTTGCATACAAGTTGACTCATATATTTTTATTCGGATTATTACTCTCACTTGTATTTCGTGCTTTCCGCTTTACATATTCGGTACGTATTTCGTACTGACCCCCTTCCTTCGGGGGGCTGCGTTTTATGCCCGCAGGTACCGACATACAAGTTAGATAGCCATCTTCTTAGGATCACTGTCTACCAATGAAGTGTTCCCTTTGCCTCAGGAGCAGACTTTTGGGTATATACATGTACACTTATTTTCTGTATTATGCATTTATGTATATTCGAGGGTATGACGGGGCCCTGTCCGATCCTATGATTCAGTCCGTATGTTTAGAGGTCTGTGGATACATGTGGGTGTGGGATATTGCATGTGGTATGACTATGTATGTATGATATGTTTGTTGGGCGGTTCTACCGCAGCGGTGACTTTGTCGGCCCACATATATATATGCATATAGATATTTGTTGTATGCTGGGTTGCCTTTCCCTACCAAGTCTTTCAATTGCTCTTTCAATTCTTTCAACTCTGCGGGGGCCATTCTACTCGGTGGAATTGAGATATGTTTGGTCTCGGGGAGAACATCAATCCCAAAGTCAATCTCCCTATCAGGAGGGACTCCGGGATGGTCATCAGGAAATACCTCAGGAAACTAATTCACAATCGGGACTGACTCAAGAGTAAGAGACTCGACATCATCAGACTTTACTCGCACGAGGTGGTAAATACAACCCTTGGATATCAATTTTATAGCTCTAAGATAAGACATGAATTTACCCTCAGGGAAACAGAACTCCCTTTCCACTCTAAGATAGGCTTATTAGGAAATTGGAACTTAATAATCTGGGTTCTACAGTCGATAGAAGCATAGCAGGTGTGAAGCCAATCCATGCCCATTATTATATCAAAATCAACCATCTCTATCTCTATCAAATCAGCTAAGGTGTCTCTATGATAAATAGAAACTACATAGTCCCTATAAACTCTCTCAGCTAAGATAGACTCGCCAGTAGGAGTAGAAACCGAAAAAGGTTTGTACAAGCACTCTGGAGGAACCCAGACTAACTAGCCACATATGGGGTCACAAAAGACAAGGTGGAACCTGGATCAATCAATCATAGAAATCATAAGTAAATACTCAAAGCATACCTGTGACAACACCTGGTCTTGCTCTTGTTCTTGTCGGTTACCGATAGCATAAAGGCAGTTCGTCCCGCTTCCTGTACCCATAGTAACACCTCTCTGCTGGTTGCCCACTAGGGATGTTGTGGAAAACTAAGCTTTGCTGCTCCCCTCATCTGGCCTTCTCTTTGGATACTCAAAACTGAAGTGACTAGCCTGACCACATGCATAACACATATCCTTACTAACCCAACACTCACCCAAATGAAGCTTACGCCACTTGCTAAAAGGTGGCTTTCCCCTTGTACCTTGAGTCACACTGGACTGAGATTAAGCGACTGGGGTACTGAAATTCTGATAACCGTAAGATTTTTTATCATACTTGTTTGACTACACAGGCGCACTTACTGCAGACGATTTCTGGAAATAAGACTTGTCACCCCTATTCTATCTCTGTGGGCTAGGGTCATGTCCCGCTGATGTCACCTTTTTGCTCAAATACTCTTCTTTATCTTTCTTCTTATCCTCCTCTGTCTACTAGGCATATACCATAAGTCAAGAGATATCCATGCCAGAAATCAACAAAGCATCATTACACTATTTCTGCACATGTCTGGCCATGCCAAACACAAACCTCCTCATTCTTGTCCTTATGTATTTCACCATCTCTGGAGTATACCTTGATAGTTTAACAAACTTAAGGCCATAGTCCTTCCAGTCTTCCCTCCCTATTTCAAATTCACAAACTCATCCACCTTCGCCTCCCTCAACTTTTGAGGAAAGAAGTGATCAAGGATGGCGGTCTCGAACTCATCCCAATCCGCAGGCTCGACATCTTCACCTCTGATGTCCTCCTATTAGTTGTACCAAAAATTTGCAACATCCTTCAGCTGGTAGGAGATAAGTTCAACCCCACTAGTATTCATGGCCCTCAAAGCCTTATACATCTCATCAATGAAATTCTACGGATCCTCCTAAACTTTCTCCCCTGTATACACAGGCGGGTTCATCCTTGAGAAGTCTCTGAGTCGGGTTGCAGTTGAGGGCTCCTCTAAGCCAGAAGTAGGAGCTTGCCCGTCTGTCTATGGATGGAATGTTGTGCGAAGATTTACCTTTGTACTAAGCCCTTTTTGAAAGAAGTTCCAAAACTGGGCTCCTTTGTCTGAAAAAATGGATATAGGGACCCAGTGCAGCCTAACAATCTCCGTAAGATAGAGTCTAGCATAATCCTTAGCTGTATTAGTTCTCTTGATAGATAGGAAGTGAGCTGACTTGGTCATTCTGTTTACTATAACCCATATAGAATCATGTTACTACGAGATCGAGGTAAGCCTGTTACAAAGTTCATATTAATCATCTCCCAATTCCATTCTGAAATCTCTATGTTCTGAGCTATACTACAAGGCCTTTTGTGCTTAAGCTTAACTTGCTAGCAGTTTGGGCATATAGACACGAACTCTGCAATGTCCTTTTTTATACCGCCCCACCAATAGACTTTCCGCAAATCTCTATACATCTTTGTTGCACCCGGATGGATAGAGTATCTGGCATTATGAGCCTCAACCAAGATCCAATCTCTAAGACCATCAAAATTTGGCACACATAACATGCCTTGGTATCTCAGGACACCATCTCCTCCTTTTGAGAACACTAATACTTTCTGTTTCTGAACATCTTCTTTCAATTGGGATATGATCCCCATGCTCATTCCACTAAGAGCATCAGCAACCACATTAGCTTTACCTGGATGATAGAGGATACTCATATCTTGGTCTTTCAGTAGCTCCAACTATCTTCTCTGTCTCAAGTTCAGCTCCTTCTGGCCAAACACATACTGCAAACTCTTGTGGTCCGTGAATACATTCACGTGCCCACCATATAGATAGTGTCTCCAGATCTTCAAAGCAAACACCACCGCAACATGCTCAAGATCATAAGTTGGGTAATTCTTTTCATGAATCTTAAGCTTCTTGGAGGCATATGCTATCACCTTGCCTCTCTTCATTAATACAAAACCCAAGCCAACTCTAGAAGCATCACAATAAACCATGAAATCATCAACTCCATCTGGTAGGGATAAGACTGGGGCTATGGTCAGCCTACTCTTCAACTCTTGGAAACTCTTCTCACAAGCTTTTGACCATTCAAACTTAGTTTTCTTCTGAGACAGCTTAGTCAAGGGGGCTGAGATAGAAAAAACACCTCTATAAACCGTCTGTAGTACCCCGCCAAGCCTAAGAAACTCCTTATCTCTGTGGGAGTTGTGGGCCTTGGCCAATTCTTTACTGCTTCAATCTTTTGTGAATTAACCTGGATACCCTCACCAGACACAATGTGCCCCAAAATGCCACTGAATCCAACCTGAACTCACACTTAGAAAACTTTTCATATAGTTGCTGATCTTTAAGGGTCTGAAGGATAACTCTAAGATAGTCTGCGCGTTCCTCCTTACTACAGGAGTAGATCAGGATATCATCTACGAACACAATAATGAACATATCTAGGTACGGCCTCAACACCCTATTCATAAGATCCATAAAAGCCGCTGGTGCATTTGTCAACTCAAAGGACATGACCAATGCCACATAATGGCCATATTGGGTTCTGAAAGCTGTCTTAGGAATGTCTTTCTCTGTAACTTTAAGCTGATGATACCCAGATCTAAGATCTATATTGGAAAAATAGGTAGCAACCTGAAGTTGGTCAAACAAGTCATCCATTCTTAGGAGAGGATACTTGTTCTTAATGGTGACCTTGTTAAACTAATGGTAATCTATACATACTCATAGAGAACCATCCTTTTGACGCACGAAAAGAACTGGAGCACCCCAAGGTGAGACGTATGGTCTAATGAAACCCTTATCTAAAAGATCTTTCAACTGCAACTTTAACTCTTTTAGATCCGGAGGACCCATTCAGTATGGAAATATAGATATAGGCTGAGTATCTGGAAGAGTGTCTATCCCAAAGTCTATCTCCCCATCGGGAGGGACTCCGGGAAGATCCTCAGGAAAGAGTTCTGGGAACTCATTCATAACTGGAACAGACTAAAGAGATGGTACATCCGGCATGAGAATCCTGAACTCTAACTAGGTTGTATATACACCCCTTAAATTAGCTTTCTAGCTTTGAGATATGAGACAAACTGATCCTTGGGAAATGTTGAGTTACCCCTCCACTCTAAGATTGGTTCATTAGGAAACTGAAACTTGACTACTCTGGTTCTGCAATCCATGGAGGCATACCCAGAATGATGTCAATCCATGCCCAAGATGACATCAAACTCTTCCATATCTAGCTCCACCAAATCAACTACAATAGTCTTATGATAAAGAGAGACTGGGAAGCCCCTATAGACTCTTGGGCTAAAATACACTCTCCAGTAGGAGTAGAAACACCGAAAGGCTCAAGAAGACATTCTGGCTTGACCCCTAACTTCACGGCTACGTATGGGGTTACAAAAAACAATATGGCTCCTGGGTCTAACAACGCATAGACATCATGAGTAAAGATTTTGAGCATACCCGTAACCACATCTAGTGATTTCCCTTGCTCTTGTCTTGTGCCCATGGCATACAAGCGGTTTGTTCCCCCGATTGTCCCTGTTGTGGTAATCCTGTGAGGTGGCTTACCCTATGGTGCGAAAGAGACTGTCTGTGACCTGGTGTCTCTCATATTTGCTTCCCCATAGGACTATCCTTCAAGAAATGGCCCACCTGACCATATTTGAAACAACCATTTGTGCCCATAAGACACTCTCCGGGATGAGATCTACCACACTTACCACAAGTAGGATAGCGGTTTAATCCTAGAGCTACGCTACCCTATGACTGGCTACCTGAAAACCTACAGTGTTGTGATCCCCGCTCATTTCTAATTCTCGGTGTTGGTGTACTAGCGAATGAAGGTGCTGATCTAGCTGTCTTAGGCTGGAAAGATGAGTGATCTCCACCTCCAGTCCCTCTCTTACCTGACTCCTGACCTGATGTCTTGGCCCTCTTACTCTTGAACTCCTCCCTATCCTGTGTCTTCTTCTCCTCTACCTACTGCATATACGTCATCAAATAGGCTATATCCATGTCCCCAATCAACATAGAATTCCTGCCCTCTCTCTTAGTCATTCGAGAGAGACCGGACACGAAGAGATCCATCCTACTACACATACCTTCCACCATAGATAAAGTGTAATTAGACAGCTGAGTAAACTTTAGGTTGTACTCCCGTACACTCATACTCTCCTACTTTTAGTTCAGAAATTGTCTCACATTAGCCTGCTTCATCTCTCTGGGAAAGTAATGTCCCAAGAAGGCCTCCTCAAACACTGCCCAAGTAACTACTGGTGCCCCTTCTGCTTGCTCCTCTTCCACTGATCGAACCAAAGTCTAGCTACCCCCTTGAGATAGTAGGTAGCCAACTCGACCTGATCAACATCATCTATACACATCACCTGAAACACCTTCCGTATCTCCTCAATAAAGTTCTTAAGATCCTCCTTCATATTAGACCCCGTGAACTCTGGTGGGTTCATTCTCAGAAACTGCCTAACTCTGGCGGTATCGACCCCATCATTCCTGCCATCTCCCTGGCGACCTCCCTTAGTAGTGACTGCCTGAGCCAAAGTCTGAATAGCATAGCGAAGTTCACCATTAGTAATGTCAGCGAGTTGTGGCTGCTCCACAGGCACAGTTGGGCATTTAGGTTCCTCCGGGATTCGCCCAGGCTAGTTTGCGTTCCTTCTGGCTAGGCGTCCTCTGCCCTTAACTGGTCTGTTAGCTCTGCGAGGAGGCATGGTCTGAAAAACACGACGCAAACACATGAGTTAGAAAGGACTTCACATAGATATACTTTGAAGCACGAGACAAGGGATAACAAGTAATGATGATACTCTCTAATGTCTCGTAGCCTCCCTATTATAGATGTGGCACGCTTCACCCCCATAATATGGACTCTACTAGACACGTTTCCATAGAATCCCTAGGACTCTTGAACTCTGGGCTCTGATACCAAGTTTGTCACGCCCCGAGCCTACACCCTAGAAGCGGCTGGCACTCGAAAACCATTCCTCATTCCAAGCGAACCACTTAGCATGGCTTCTTACTCAGCAGAAGACTCATAATAGTAGAAAGGCTTTAATAAAGGCAACATGCTACTTTAGAAATCATCTACATAAGCTGAACAAAAACTCATAAGAAATATCTGAATGAACTGGAAAATGAAATACTAACACATGGTTCATGGAACCTCTACTAATATTATCTGAAAGGGGATGTTGAGATAGGCCCCAAGAGTAAGAACTGAAAGTAAATACTGAAATGAAATAGCGGGGACATAGGAGCCTCTAATTGAGAAGAGGCCTCACCAATAACTAATAGGTATCGGGTTCTCAACGAAGCGACTATTGACGAACTCTATCACCTGCGTTTGCATCATAAAATGGTGCAGGTCCTAAGGACATCTATACATGGAATGTACGATATATAAGATGGCCAAAACATTTAATAGGGATATCATAATGCATCTCAAAATAAATAAGCATAATCCATAAGGGAAATAATAATGATCATAAGAATTGTACGCTGAAAATAACATGTTGAAACTGACAAGTAAAACTTAGTTCCTTAACTTGGGGAGTTTCTCTAACTGAAAACCACCACCATGAGTTTCGTGGTGATACAGCGTCTTGCCCACGCTACCAAAGCCGTCCCGTACTTTGCCGGGGTAGAGGACGAATAATTAAGGGAGTGGATCCATCCCAAATCTGGGTCGTCTCAGTGGCTAAAGAGGAAGGTACAACAGTATAATCCTATCCTATTCTGGCTAACATAGTTTATGAGTTCGAGTAATTTATTCTACTCTCACCCATATCGATGCTCAATACTACGCCCAAAATGTTCTTATGTTTCTCATAACTTTTAAAGGATAAATTCTTGAAATCTTATTTTTCGAGGACTTAGCCCGGCTTTTACTTTTCTTAAACTTTTCTCAACTAAATCTTTAACTTCACTGAAGACTAGAACCAACTCAGTGACCCAGAATACATTAGATTTTTCTCGAATAGTATGCAGAAAAATAAAGTCTTAAAAATGCCCTTCTTGAACTTAGCTTAAAGATTCCCAAACTAATCTTTCTTTTCTTAAAGCATTATCAAGATTTTTAAGAAAACTTCAATGAATCATACATCTTGTTCACAAATGGATATAACATTGTTAACAATGCCAGAATTACATAATGTAGAAATCAAGAATTATAGTATTCATCAACACTCTATGTGTACCATGGAAACTAAAATGCTCTTACAAAAGTTACGGGAACTTAACTTCCCTAGTTCTTGAAAGTTCATGAGTGAAATAACTCTTAAATTCTGAAAATATACTCAAAATAGTAGGTTTAAGTTGGCCTTACATACCTTGGAAGGAATTTCTTAAAGTGTTGGAGAAATCCCTAAGACCTACTATCATTTCTTGGACTCCTGAGCATAAGTTCTTGAAAAAAGTTTGATTATCTGAATGTATGAATGAGAAATAATACATTTTTGAACTTATTTCGTATTAAAAATCATCTTAGTTTAGAATATGGGATGTGGAAAGAGTCGAATTTATCCCTCTCCATAAAAAAACACAATTGTCCCTCAACTACACTAGTGCGCGATGCGCACTAGTGTGTTTTAGCACACTTTCGTGAATTTTTTAACTTTTCAAAAATTTAGAGAAAATTCCAAGTGTGGTTTCGCGTCCACTCCGTGTCGCGGAAACCCCACTGTTCTGAGCTCACTTGGACAAAACTAATTCACATTTTTTTGAGTTTTTGTCGACTTGAGACCATTTTTTGATTCGATTTTTTGCACTGATTGCAAATTCGGTCTCGGATTTGCAAACGGAGCAAGGGAAGACACGTTACACTCAAGGTCAATTCTAGGGGTATTTTTGTCATTTCATGAGGTGTTACACAATCATGCATTCCCACCTTATTAATAAAATAAAAGAATAAACAAGACGGATACCACTTTTGTCACGCCCCAAGTCCCGTTAGGGCGGACTGGCACCGTTGTCGATAAGGGCCGGGAGAACCAACCTGTAACTATGCACTTACTATACGTATTATGAGGGGTTTCTACCTTTAGCATGCCATAAAGTAGATAAACAGTGATAATAATCCAAAAGGAAATGCATATGACTAGGCTGTTGAGGCCACGGTGTCTAAAGTACGAGAGATGACTTCACTTTTACTTTACATAGTCTACAAAGCCTCTAAATAAAGAAGAACATCTGATAAGGGTCAGGACAGGCCCCACCTCAACTAACTAAATAATATAAACATAAGCTCTAGACATATACAAAGCCCCGAAGCAACCTGGAGCTTGGTGACAGCGGCTGAATATCCTGTACTCCTACTGGGGAGATCTACTAGCACCTGTACCTGCAGCATGAAATGCAGTTCCCCCATGAGGGACGTCAGTACGAGATAATGTACTGAGTATGTAATGCAAGATATACTGTATGTAAAGTAATAACTCAAATGAACCCATGCACTGTTGTATGTTTTTGGACCACCTTTAGTTATACTGTGGAATCATGCACTTTACATCCTTTATATTACTTTACCTTTACTGTATCATCTGTGCATAGCTGTAAAACGAATGACCAACTGATCAGTGGTGAAACTGTATCGGGTTCATCCCTGGCTAGGTTATACTCAACCCCTCGGGCTACCCTCCCCCCCGATAGGATCATCCCTTGGCTAGGTTATACTTAACCCCTCGGGGCTACCACCTACCAGAACTGTATACTTTATCTTTCAATTACCTTTGAGATGA
>JAABOM020062098.1:0-10500 GCA_011800125.2 Solanum clarkiae
GGTGGCCTAACCCAAGACATAGAAATTCTCACTTGGAAGTGGGAAGAGATTAATATGGATTTTCTAGTTGGGTTGCCAAGACTAGAAAGGGTTTTGATTCCATTTTGGTGGTGATTGATAGGATGACAAAATCTGCTCACTTTCTACTGGTTAAGACTGCCTATGGGGATGAAGATTATGCTAGGTTGTACATTCATGGCTTGGTGATTTTGCATGGGGTTCTTTTGTCAATCATATCAGATCATGGTGCACAATTCACTTCACACTTTTGGAGGTCCTTCCAAAAAGGTCTTGGAACCAAGGTAAAGCTTAGTATGACCTTTCACCCCCAAACGGATGGCCAAGCTGAATGAACTATCCAAACACTTATGGACATGCTTATAGCTTGTGTATTGGAGCTCAAGGATAGTTGAGATGATCATCTTCCAATGATTGAGTTTGCATATAACAATAGCTATCATTCTAGCATAGGAATGGCTCCTTTTAAGGCTCTTTATGGTAGATGTTATAGATCACCAGTTGGGTGGTTGGAGTATGAAGAGGTGGATTTGTTGGGACCAGATCTAGTTATGAAGGCTCTTGAGAAGGTTAAGATTATTAGAGAATGGTTGAAGATGGCCCAAAGTCGCCAAAAGTCTTATGCCGATTTGAGAAGGAGAGAGCTTGAGTTTAAGGATAGTGATTGGGTCTACTTGAAGGTGTCACCCGTGAAGGGTGTGGTCCGTTTTTGTAAAATGGGTAAGTTGAGCGCAAGATATGTGGGTCCTTATAGGGTGATGAGGAGGATTCGTAAGAGGACTTATGAGTTAGATTTGCCTAGTGAAATGAAATTGGTTCATCTGGTCTTTCGTGTGTCTGTATTGAGCAAGTATGTGGGTGATCCTAATGCCATCATGCCTCTTGATGTTGTGGGGGTAGTTGAAGACAACTTATCATATGAATATATTTAAGTAGAGATCTTGGATAGACAAGTGAAGAGGTTGAGGAACAAGGATGTTGCTTCTGTTACGGTCCTTTGGAGGAACCAACAAGTCAAAAGTGCTTCTTGGGAGGCCGAGGCTGATATACAAAAGCAATACCCTTATCTCTTTTACCCTATTCAAGCCCAAGGTACTAATTCTAATTCTTCTATATGGTTTCATGTCTCATGTTCCAGGCCCTACGCCCTTTGCATGCATTCATGTTTACATTGATAAAGTCTATGGTGATTTTACACTTATGATGAGATTTTGAAAATGATGTTTTAAATATGTTGTTGCATTCTTCTTGGGGCTGATTTCTTAATGGTTACTCTTCTCATATACATTTCATTGACATTTGGGGATGAATGTTCCTAAGGGGAAGATATTGAAAGACCCCAAAAAGTTCCCGAAAATGCGCCTCGAAAGTGCCCGGAATCGCAATTTCCATGCATCTCAAAATCCATGCGCGATATCGAAAATCCAACTTCGTATTCTTGTTGATGGGATCAAATTGAGTATGAAATGGGTCTAACCCCAATTTTATAGCAAACGAACCACATAAATTTCCCTAAAATAGATTTCCAGTGAGCTTTTCGCGCCCCTGGTGTGACGCGCCAAGGGCACGCCGCATTGTAAATTTTGTCCAGTTTTCCTATCTCGGGCCAAGGCTTTGGGTCTTGGCCCTAAGTGTTCCCATGCGTGAAAATGCCTTTACATAACCTTATTTCACCATATTTCATCTCCCAAATTTCAAGTCTCAAAACTAATTCAGAATCTAAGGCTCTCATTGAAGCTTCAAGTCTCCATCTCCAATCTTCATCAAGCTATTATCCAAAGTCAAAGTATGTGGGTTTTATTCATGGGTTCCTTTAACCCATGATACACAAGCTCCCTTTTACTTAAACTTGCATTATTTCAAGTTGATTCGATCATGGGTCTTACTTGTTATAAATTTTACTACACACTATGTTGGGGTTTCATGAAATTATGATTGTTTTAGCATGTTTTGAGCTATAAATCTAAGATCTAATATGAGATTTCATGAAGGGTTCTGATGTATATTGCTTGAGGTGTTACCAAATATATATTGATGGTTTTACATTTGATTTTCTAACATGATTATACTCTTGAATTGCATGGTTTAACAGTATCAATATACACCTGCCAAGTGTTTGATAAAATGTTTGGTTATGGGTTTCTTCAGGAATTGAAAGTCAAATGAATGTCTTATGAGCTAAATGACTGTATGATAATGAACGTAATATATGTATATGATATTATCTATACAGTGTTAGAAATTGACCAAGCCTCACTCGGGGGGTTGTAGGCCCAGGTAACCTTGTTGAGGAGTGTGTACCTCGATTGCCTCTCTCGGGAGGTGGTAGGCCCCTACAATAATGTTGTGGGGTTTGTACCTTGATAACCACATTGGGGCGGTTTTACTCCATCAACCATATTGGGGAATTTGTACCTCATCAACCTATTGAGAGGTTTGTACCTCATTCCCCTCTCCAAGGGGGTGGTAGGCGTTGGATATACATTAACAATGGCCTCTCCTTACACATGTATTACATTCTATATAAACATGATTATACTTGAAGTATCATTCATACATGTCATATTGCTATATGTTTATTCATTGCCTATGTTATGCATTTTATTTATGGTGCTTATCTCTTATTGATTGCATTCTACGTACTTAGTACATTGAAATGTACTAACGCATAGTGTATGCCTATATGATATTACCATGTAGGAATCAGAGCCCCACTTGACATCCCCTTCCACGTGGCTAGTACGACTTCTCTCAAGCTCTTTGGTGAGTCCTCCATTTCGAGGATGATGCTTATGATCTCCTACTATATTCTAAGACTATCCTTCTTTTGTATATATGTTGACTATGAGGGTGAGCCCAGTTGTTTTTCTTGCCCCCCGCTAAGTATCTAAGTTTTAGAGATGTTATTGGACATGTTTGTATTATGCTTTGAGCTTTGACTCTCTCTTGACACTTGACGTTTATGATATGATAATTGTCCCTTAGCCCTATTTGTCCCTATTTACTATCTCTTGTTGTACTTTATTACTTCCGCGACCAAGGTTGTTTGTATGATATGCTAAGAGGCTTGTTTGGGGTTCCTTCAGGTTCCCTAGGCCATAGGCTTGGGTTGTGACAGACCCATGTCATCATTCCATCAACTTGAAGCCGAAACATAAAAATCATACTTAGATCATACTTTAAAGTTCATGAAAAAGATGAAAGATATTTTATGCTCCATGATTGGATTGAAACAAAGGATGATTCCCACATACCTAAGGCTTGATGTGAAGAAATGGGGTAGAATTAGCTTGAACTTGAAATCCTAATTGAATCCTTAGCTTGAATCCTTGATATCTAGGTTAGAGAGTGCTTTAGGAGATAGAATCCGAGATACTAAGTGTTAGGCTTGCATTGGAGTTCATGAAATATGTAGGGACTAATTTAGGGGTGTAAAGGGTTGAATACAAGTCCTAAAAGGCCTTTGGGTTGGGGCAAATTACCAAAAAGATCCAATTAAATCGTCGTCAAAAGTGGCATGTGTGCACTGCATGGCACCCCTTATTGGCCTTAGTGTGAACCATGGGCCGCATAGGAGTCCTTTGTAAGGAACTTGTGAGAAAACATAGGGGCTTTATGAAGGGAACCCTCAATGAGAAAGACCACGACTTGTGGTATACTCGATGGTGGGCACACCTTCAAGGAAGCCTAGGAACTACCACAAAACGAGCTAAGGTCACCTCCAAGATCTACATCATGGTTCGTGGAGTGCTTCATGGCCCATGGAGGGGTCTTTCGAGGGCACCCTTGGCAAAAAATATTCTGAATCAATTTTTTAAGCATCAATGTGACTTTACAAAGATTGGATGTTACAGTTCATGTTGATGAGCCCAAGAAAGTATTAGTGAAGGATGTGTACCATTTGAGTAGAATTGGGTATTAGATTGGATAATTCCAATGAGGGTGGCATACAGGTTCAAAATAGGGTTGAATCTTCTATAGTTGTTGATGTCAAAGCAAAAAAAGATCTACACCCATCATTGGTTGAATTGAAAAGTTAGTTGTTGAGAAGAAGATTGAGATTTTCTCCTAATGTGGAGATAGTGTACTCTAGTATCAAGATTAATTATGTGTTCCTAATGTTGATGGCCTTCGATAGGTGATCTTGAAAAAACCTCATAACTTTCTAGATTCTATACACCTAGGTTCCACAAAAATGTATTGAGACTTGAAAGAGGCTTACTGTTGGAATGCCATGAAGAAAGACATAGCCAAATAGGTATCTGAGTGTCCTAGTTGCCAACAAGTGATGGTAGAACATCAAAGGCCCAATGGTTTGACCTAGGATATTGAGATTCCTATTTGAAAGTGGGAAGATGTGAATATGAATTTTGTGACAGATTTTCCCCGTACTTGAAAACAATATGGCTCTGTTTGGGTAATTATGGAGAGCATGACTAAATTAGCTCATTATCTACAAGTCAAGACTACTTTCAGTGCCTCGGTTTATGCCAACTTATATACCCAAAAGTTGGTTAGATTGCATGGTATGCCTTTGTCCACTATATCGGATTGTAGTCCCCAATACACTTCTTACTTTTGGATGTTATTTCAAAAGAGACTAGGTATTAAGGTAATATTGAGTACCACATTCCCTCCTCAAATTGATGGACTAGCTGAGAGGACAATTTAAAATTTAGAAGACATGTTGAGGGCTTATATGTTAGAAAATAAAGGAAATTGGGATCATCATCTTCCACTTATTGAGTGTTCCTTTAACAAGAATTATCATTCTAGTATCGAAATGGCTCCATTTGAGTCTTTGTATGGG
The DNA here is from genome assembly GCA_011800125.2 of Solanum clarkiae. Classification (NCBI taxonomy): domain Eukaryota; kingdom Viridiplantae; phylum Streptophyta; class Magnoliopsida; order Solanales; family Solanaceae; genus Solanum; species Solanum clarkiae. The sequence continues at coordinate 4,829 of JAABOM020062098.1, forward strand.
AGAAGATGTAGATCCCTCATAGGTTGGTTTGAGATAGGTGAGATGGTATTGATTGGCCCAATTTGGTGTTAGAGGCTATGGAGAAGGTGAAGTTGATTTATGAGAAGTTGAAAATGTCTTAAAGTACTCAAAAGTCCTATTCGGATGTTAGGAGAAGAGACCTTAAGTTTCATGTTGCTGATTGGGTGTATGTGAAGGTTTCACCGATGAAGGGTGTGATGCATTTTTGTAAAAATCATAAGTTGAGTCCTAGGTATATAGTCCCTTTTGAGATTGTTAAACGGATTAGCAATGTAGCTTATAGATTGGAGTTGCCTTCAGATATGAGTTCTATTCATCCGATGTTCCATGTGTTTATATTGAGGTAGTTGGATGATGGTCCAAGTACGATTCTGTCTTTGGAAGGTGTTGATGTTGAGGAGAACTAGACCTATGAAGAGGTTTGGATAGAGATCTTGGATAGGCAAGTAAAGAGGCTTCATAACAACGATATTGCATCAGTCAAAGTCCTTTAGGGAAATCAACATACTGAAAGTTCTACATGAGAAACAAAATAGGATAGGATGCAATGATAGCCTTATCTACTCCAATCGACTCGAGCCTAAGGTACTAGGTTCTTCATGCTTAAATTGTCCGAGTTCCATAATTTCTATGTCTTCAAATTATAATATGCATACGTGTGCATGAAACTGATTTGAATGATGCTTGTTAAAGTGATATAGATAATTTCTAGATTTAAAATTTTAAGTTTGCAATGTGCATTGATGTTGAACAATTTCATGTTCATTTTGATTCACTTAAGCAATATTTATTCTCATTCAAGGGCGAATGATCCCAAGAGGGAGATGTGGAAGGACCTAGACTCTTTAATGCCTTAATGGTGCTTGAAATCAAGTTTCAAAAAGGTTTTTGCAAGATGGCCCTCCAAGGACACCTTTACAACCCGTGAAGCACTTCATGAGCCGTAAAGGGCATCGTGGAGGTGGGCCTTGGCCCTTGGTGACTTTTGTTCCTAGGTTACCTTGAGCTAGCCTTAATGTTGTGCCCACCATGGAGCATACCATGGCCCGTGGTGTGTCTCATAGATGGTGCCTTCATAAGTCCCCCACTGTTTGCTCTAAGTGCCCTACCACGGACCTCTTCATGGATCACAGTACACACCTCAGCCTGAAGGGGGTCTCATAAAGTGCTCCTTGCGCACTTTTGTACTCCATTTTAGTATGGGTCTTTGGATAATTGTCCTTAACTCTAAGTATATTTTGGACTTCCTATTACTCTTTTATACTCCTAAATCAGTCCCGACTCATTTCATGACCTCTCATGCAAGCCTAACACTTAGACTCTCAATTCTAACTTCTAAAGTCACTTTAAGGCTCTCACACAAGGATTTAAGATAAATATTTAATTGGGGTTACAAGACTAAGTTGATTTCTTCCCAAACTCTTCCTCCTGCTCTATGTACATGGGATTCATCCAAACATTCCAACCATGAAGCCCAAAATCTCTTTCATCTATGTATGACTTTAAAGTGTGACTCAAGTATGAATTTCACGTTTTAACTTCAAATTAATGGAATTATGATATGGGTTGCATTCAAATGATGGTGTAGCATGAATAAAGCCTTATTCAATAGAAGGACATGGTTTTCATGAGATTTGAACTAATTATGAACTATGAATTCATGCATGGGTAATTTTAATTATGATTCAGTCCCGACTCATTTCATGACCTCTCATGCTAGCCTAACGCTTAGCCTCTCAATTCTAACTTCTAAAGTCACTCTTACGTCTCTCTCTCAAGGATTTAAGATAAGGATTAAATTGGGGTTTCAAGACTAAGTTTATTTCTTCCCAAACTCTTCCTCCTACTCTATGTATGTGGGATTCATCCTTGGTTACATTCCAACAATGAAGCCCAAAATCTCTTTCATCTATGTATGACTTTAAAGTGCGATTCAAGCATGAATTTCATGTTTTAACTTTAAATTGATGGAATTATGATATGGGTTCCGTTCAAATGATGTTTTAGCATGAATAAAGTCCTATTCAATAGATGGACATGGTTTTCATGAGATTTAAACTAATTATGAACTATGAATTCATGCATGGGTAATTTTAATTATAAGTTAGTCCCAACTCATTTCATGACCTCTAATGCTAGGCTAACACTTAGACTCTAAATTCTAACTTCTAAAGTCATTCTCAATGCTCTCACTCAAGGATTTAAGATAAGGATTAGATTGGGGTTTCAAGACTAAGTTGATTTCTTCCCAAACTTTTCCTCCTACTCTATGTATGTGGGATTCATCCTTGGTTACATTCTAACCATGAAGCCCAAAATCTCTTTCATCTATGTATGACTTTAAAGTGTGATTCAAGTATGAATTTCATGTTTTAACTTCAAATTGATGGAATTATGATATAGGTTGCGTTCAAATGATGGTTTAGCATAAACAAAGCCTTATTCAATAGATGGACATGGTTTTCATTAGATTTAAACTAATTATGAACTATGAATTCATGTGTGGGTAATTTTAATTATGATTCAGATGTTTATTTCTCCATGGATCATGCATTTTTATATCATATTATCATGTTTTAAGTGTGAGTTTCATATACCCATACTTTACTCTCACTTCTTATACAAGATCTTGCATGTCGAAGGCTTCTACATGAGGCCTTGGTTTGAAAATGGTTTCACTTATGACAATGAACATGATTTCATGTCAAATACAACTATTATATGAGCATGATTACTATTATTGCTTTGATTTGGCTTTAAGCATTTAAGGGTGTGCATACACCATTAAGTATAAGTTTTGAATGAACTATTCCGACGCATGTAAGCATGTTTCAAATTATGATTTGACATTTTATCCCAAGTATGCATAGTGTGAACTTTGAAATTACATATGATAATCTTATGACAAGTAAGACTTCATGTATATATACTATGTAATCCGTGGGATAATGAATTAACGCTGAATGAGCTTGAGAATTTTGTACCACTGCCAACTATATGGGGTTATATTGAGGATTGTGTACGACCACCCACTATGTTTTGTTATGTTGAGGATTTTGCACCACTACCCAGTATGTAGGTTTATGTTGAGGATTGTGTACCACCACCCATTATGTAGGGTTATGTTATGTTCTACTACAACCATGTGAGGTATAGTTTACCTTGACAAGTAAACTACTCTTTCTCCAATTTAGTGGCAACATCGGGATTTTATGTAATAGCTCACATTGTCTTATATGTTATTTGCAATCACATCTCCATATATATTTTTGTATTGTGACATTCATGTATCATGGTAGTTCATGGCATCTTGACATGACTATCTCTTCTATACTTCACTTTTGTATATTGTGCCTTGTTCATCTAACATGTCAATACAAGTTTTACCTTTTTCTATTTAACAACACACACTCGTATACTTAGTACATTTAAATGTACTAATGCATACTCTATGCCTACATTATATTACAATATTGGAGCAGGTGATCCTGTTTTCTATCCCCGTGGCTAGATCCAGGCTCTTAGACGATTCAAATTGAGTGAGTCCTCATGCTTCAAGGACAAGGCCTTCTATCTTATTCTTCATGACATGCTTATGTGTTAGAGACAACTTTTCTTTATGTTTAGGGCGAGCCAGAACCTGTCTGAGCCCCTATCTTATGTCATGAGAAAGAGGCATCTATTAGGCTTACGTATTATATTATGTTTTCGGACTTTTATACTGTTTGTTATGATCTTCCTTATGCTATGAGTTATGATAAATATATGCTCCTACTTATATATTCTTCTTGATTTACCTTGAATGCTTGATCATATGCTAAAGGGTTAGTATGAGATTCCTTAGGGGACCTCATTCACCGTGTTACGACTAGGTGCTAGGCTTGAATTGTGACACGTTTAATAACTAATTCTATGATAATTAATTTTGAAATCATTGTATCCAAACAAATGCGCCCAAACAAATTCATAAAGTCCTATTTTAATTATTTGTCATAATTAATGAATATAAATAAATGTGACATATAAAATTTTATGATTTTACCAAAATATTATATGAATAATTAACTTAAATACAATGATACGTATCTCAATCTTTATGTTTAAGGGAATGTCGTTATATATCATTAAAACATCTAAATTAAAATAGAAATAATGGTAATTTTAATAGCACGAGTATCAGGTGCAACAGTTAATTAGTTATACTATTGCATAATTAAGAGAAAAATATAAATGTAAAGGTTGCATTTTGTGTACTTTAATTTTGAGAGTTCATTTGGAGATCAAGAAAAGAGAAGTGATTCAAATATTTTATTTTATTTTTGAATATGCGTATAGTCTTAGATTGTCCAATTAGTAAATATTGGATAATGAATGAAGACAGGTAAATAGAAAAGGGTTAAATACAGAAATTGTGCTTTTAATTTGAAGGGATATGAATGCTAAGAAAATGATTGGTTGGTGCATCGCAAACATATATCCTTTATAAGAGGAAGGAACTAGCCACAACAGAAGAAAAAATAGCAGCAGTTGCAATGGCGGAGAGCCGATAGTTAATGGAGGCACTGCTAGATTGAGACTCTGGAGAAAGATTACCAAAAACGCCTGCTGGAACAGGTCCCCCAACAGGTGCAGCGCGTCCTAGACTTCCATCAAGAGTACCAATGATACTATTATCAACTGGGCTTGCTGCAATAGCTGGAGAAACCGCTGGGGCAATTGATGCCGCTGAGGCTATGCTGATGGACACAACAAAAAGGATTAGAACAAGACCCAATATTTGACGCGCCATTTTTCTTCCAGAATGTACTTTCTCTTCTTCCTTTTTTCCCTTTTTCAATTTCTTATTGTTCTTACAATTCTAAAAAATATTGCAATGCTCAAGGATATATGGAAACATCAACAGTTTAAAAGGAAGAGAAAAACCATGAATGATTACCCGTAGTATAAGGATGACCAACAACCCCACAAGTTGGAGCTATAATTTAAACCACAAAAAATATTTAATTGGTTAGCTTCATTGCGTATTTACGATAAATCAGTGGTTCAACATTAATGCTCTTAGTACCTCAAACATTTAAAAAAAAAAAAAGGAAACTACAAAAGTGTAATTTGTGATCAATAAATATATCATTACTACTAAATTTTGATTTTTAAACAAGTGCTGATTTATTGACTAGCTAGTACCATCTTTGCTTTATCTTGAAAAACTAATTAAGCAGATTGAATGTAACTACATTCTAAAAGGCTCAAAGCCACGTATCAGAACTGTTTGTTGTATCTATTATCATCTACAGTGATTTGAAAAATATAGCGAGAGAATTTACTGGAATGTTTTTTCAATTAACCTTTAATACTCCTTAGAGTTTTTAGTTTGTAACCAAAAAACATCAAAATTTTAAAGTAAGAACATATTGAGATAGCTTTTTCAAATCGACTGAAGTTTGTAATGTCAATAAATGCTATTCGAAAAAAATGATCGTTAACTAGTTTTTAAGTGAGACATGATAGGCATTCCATAGTGACCGAATCAATCTTGTAACTTTGTTTTTGCTTTTGTAGCATGTCATATTATAGTAGTGAGACGGACCTGGAGATAGCGCGCATTCCGCCGCGCCCGATCCGGCGCCTGAGGCGTCCCATACCACCCCAGA
>JAABOM020062099.1:0-10500 GCA_011800125.2 Solanum clarkiae
TGTGCATCGTACATACACCGAACACCGAATCGTAGAACTGAACTTTTGAAAAGATAACACCGACCAAACTGACGATCCAATGTACCAAATTAATTAGGTTCGGTTCAATTTTTCGATATTTATGTTCACTCCTAAATATCACACATAAAATGTGAACTAATTTTGGAATTTCTCTTAGTATTACATTCTTATTAATTTTTAAGTATGACAAATATGTCATGATCTGTAACACCCCGTGATATTATTGAAATGCCCTTAAATTTTATCGTGCGCACAACGTGTCTTCTCAAGCTCTGATGAAAAATTCGAGACCAGATTTGCGATCAGTGCGAGAAACTGAGTCAGAAAATGGTCTCAACTCGGCTTTATTGCGAAAAATGTGAATTATTAAAGAATGCTTAAAACAGTGGAGTTTTCACGTCCCTTCCGTGACGCGGAGTGGACGCGGAACCACACTTGGTTTATTTCAGAAATTTGACAAAAACTGAGAAAAACACAAAAAGTGTAATATTACATAAGTGCGTGTCACGCACTAGTGCAGGAGGAACCCGAAATTTTCTTTTAATTCGGGAATAACAATTTCTTCATTCCCGACATATTTATATATCCCCAGACCAGATATTTTTGTGTGAAAGGGTTTAGACCCATTATTTTTAAAGTTTTCTTACGCTAAGTTAGAGCGAAGAAGAGGAGATTCAAGCAAGGGTTTCAAAAATCTTCCAAGTTCTTCAAAGGATTTTAATTCCCAGGTATGTAAAGGCTACCCAAAAGCATGAAATTGATCTTCCATGTGCCAATATAGAGTTAGGAGGACAAATTTATGATAAGAAATCTTGATTTATGAGTTCTTGAAAGTTCTTGGGTATTTATTTTAAGTTCTTGAATAACTTCTTTAAATTCTTGAACAACCATTGTAGATTCTTGTATACTATCTTGGATTCTTGCTTTAAATCTTTAAACTATAATTTTATACCATGAACTGATGATCATCATGTTTATAGTTTACTGTATATTTATTTCATTATGCGATTGTGACTTGACCTTTAGAATTCCTCTCTATAAAGACTTAATAATGAACTTAGGGGGATGTCTAGAGCCTTGAATGCTTGAGAATGATGTCTGGATGAGTCTGAATCTTGAGGTGAGTGTGTTGATGACTGTCATAGCTGAAATTATTGTTGATAGAGTTGAATGGGTACAATTCCCTCAGATTGGATAAGTAGTCTTGCCCGTAGAAGTTGGGTGATGAGAGTTCTTGATGGATTGATAGACTTATGAGCATATCGAGTCTTGGGAGGAGCATTAGCACCAAAATGGGTGAGAGTGTGTCCCACTCGAACCCATTAACTACATGGTCAGCGTAGGAAAGGATTGGACCGTGAAAGCGAATGCTTCCTTTGTCCCAAAAGAGGACTTGATAGACTTTTGGATCCATTGACAAACTCGTCCTTTACCCCGACAAGGTACTGGACGGATGTGGCAGCGATATCTCTTCATTGTATCACTACTGGCTCATAGGTAGTGGTTGTCGGTTATAGAAACTCCCAGATAGGTTTCATGATGATAGAACACCGATGTGAAGTGAATGTTCGATGCTTGATAGCTAGTGAGGTGATAGAGTGTTGTCTCTTATATCTGAGGTGAGGTTGAGCGGTGGACTGGTGATGATTAAACTGTTTCCTTTTTCCTTAGCCCATTTTACATATAGTACATTCCACGTACTAACGCCCCACTGGCACTGCATCATTTTATGATGCAGATACTATAGACCAAGGACTTCAGTAGCCCGATCATTAAGGTCCAGAGCTCTTCATTCCTGACAGTGGTGATTCCTCTCCAGCATTCGGAGGATATTTATTTTAATATTGGATAGCCCTTTTTACTTGATATTTGGTAGTCGTGGCCTGTCATGGTACCGTTTCAGACTATAGTATAGAGGCTTCATAGACATAGATGTGGATGTTAATGTCAAGGATTCTTTTCCCTCTTTCTTTCTTCTTTACATTTGAGATTTTCGTTATCTATTCTATTTCTCATGATAGACTGATATTGACAGTATGAGCCCACAAATAGGATAACATTTATTATCATTATATCATTTCTATTGCGCTGATGAATTGACTGAACGATGGCAAAGAGACTGAGTGATCCGCTTGGGGGCTAGCAATAGTCTCCGAGTGTCAGCCACGCCTAGGGTACCTTCCCGGGGCGTGACAAACTTGGTAGCAGAGCTCAAAGTTCGAGTGTCCTAGAGAGTCTATGAAGTCGTGTCTAGAAAAGTCTTGTTTATGGGTGTGTTGTGCACCATACTTCATAAGCAGGAGGCTATAGGACATTAGAAAGTGTTACCCTTCTTCTATGATTTGAGTTCGTGCTATAGAGCTAGCTTGTGAAATTTTACTTTTAACTCATACGCTTTATGCTTACTGAAAATGCCCCCTAAGAGGACAACCGCTAAAGAGATGACCCAGCTCCTGCCGCGGACAATTCCTAACCTGAGGCTCCGGTGTAGACTGAAACAAGGAGACAGGGACGCCCCGCTAGGACTGCTGAAGTCCCTCAGGCCCCTGCTCAGCCCCAGCCAGCTCCCACTACTGATGCAGAATTCAAGGAGCCATCACCATGCTAACTCAATTGGTGGCCTCCCAGGGAAATAGCCATGGTTCTCAAGCTCCTAGTTCTAGCTCACAGGAGCCCTCATCTGCAACCCGACTCAGAGACTTTTTGAGGATGAACCCGCCAGTGTATACTGGGTCAAAGGTGGAGAAGGACCTATAAAATTTCATTGATGAGATGTATAAAGTCCTGAGGGCCATGCATGCGACCGAGATTGAGGGAGTCGAGCTTGCATCCTACCAGCTGAAGGACATGTCCAATGTGTGGTACACTCATTGGGAGGGGAGTAGAGGGGAGGAGGCAGAGCCTGCAGCGTGGGGATGAGTTTGAAGCCACCTTTCTAAATCACTTCGTTCCTCAAGAGTTGAAGGAGGCGAAGAGGGATGAGTTCATGAATCTGAAGCATGGAGGGATGACTATGAAGGAGTACAACCTTAAATTCACCAAACTGTCAAGGTATGCTCCGGAGATGGTGAAAGATATGAGGCAGAAGATGAGGAGATTTGTGACTGGCTCGGCTAGACATGTGCAGAGAGTGTAAGGCTGCTTTGTTGATTCCTGGCATGGATATCTCTAGACTTATGATGTATGCCCAACAGACGGAGGAAGATAAGAGGAGGGATAGAGAGGAGCACTTAAGCAGAAAGGCGAAGTCAATGGGACATGAATCTAAACCGAAGAGACAGAACAAAGGCGAAAAATCTTATTTCCAGAAGAGGTCATCACATCTCGCACCATCTACAACCAGTGCGCCCACAAAACCAACCAGATATGATCAGAAATCTCAGGGTCATCAAAATTTCAGGACCCAGGCGTCCAATCTCAGGCTAGTGTGACTCAGGGTATACAAGGAAAGTCACCTTGCAACAAGTGTGATAAGCTTCATCTGGGTGAGTGTCGTGTTGGCAAGGATGTACGTTATGCTTGTGGTCAGGCTGATCATTTCAGCTACGAGTTTCCGAAGAGGAGGCAAGGTGAGGGGAGCAGTAGAGCTCAGTCTTCGACAGCACCTCCAGCAAGTAATCAGCAGAAGGGTGCTACTACTACGGGCATAAGAGGTGGGACGAACCGCCTTTATGCTATGGCAACCGAAAGGAGAAGGAAGTTGTGGCAGATGTTGTCACAGGTATGCTTTGTGTTTGTACTTATGATTGTTATGCATTGATTGATCTGGATGTCGCCTTATCTTTTGTAACTCCTTATATGGGTAGAAAGTTTAGTATCCTTCTGGAGTGTTCGTATGAACCCTTTTCTGTCTCCACTCCTACTGGTGAGTTTATCTTAGCTGAGAGAGTTTACAAGGACTGTGTAGTGTCTATTTATCATAGAGACAATTTAGCTAATTTGATAGTGTTGGAGATGGTTGATTTCGATGTAATAATGGGCATGGATTGGCTTCATGCTTGTTATGCTTCTGTTGACTGTAGAACCAGATTGTCAAGTCCTAATTTCCTAATGAGCCTGTCTTAGAGTGGAAAGGGAGTTCTGTTTCCTCAAAGGGTAAATTCATATCCTATCTTAGAGCTAGGAAGTTAATATCCAAGGATTGTATTTACTACCTCGTGCGAGTGAAGTCTGATAATGTTGAGTCTCTTACTCTTGAGCTAACCCGATAGTGACTGGAGGTCTTTCTAATTGACCTTCCCGGAGTCTCTCCTGTTAGGGAGATTGACTTTGGGATCAATGTTCTCCCCAAGACTAGACCGATCTCAATTCCTCCCTATAGAATGGCTCCCACAGAGTTGAAAGAATTGAAAGAGTAACTGAAAGACTTGTTAGAAAAAGGTTTCATAAGGCTTAGTGTCTCACCTTGGGGTACTCCTTTCCTATTCGTGCATAAGAAAGATGTGTCTTTGAGGATGTGTATAGACTACCGACAGTTGAACAAGGTGACCATAAGGAATAAGTATCCTCTTCCCAGGATAGATGATCTCTTTGACCAGCTTCAGGGCGCTACTTGTTTCTCCAAGATAGATCTCAGATCGGGTTACCATCAGTTGAAGGTTAGGAAAAGTGACATTCCTAAGACAAACTTTAGGACCCGGTATGGCTAGTTTGAGTTCCTGGTCATGTTCTTCAGGTTGACAAATGCACCTGCAGCTTTCATGGACTTGATGAACAGGGTATTCAAACCATATCTTGACATATTTTTTATCGTATTTATTGATGACATCCTAATGTATTCGAGGAACGAAGAGGAGCATGCTAATCACCTTAGAGTGGTTTTGCAAACGCTCAAAGATCATGAGTTGTATGCAAAATTCTCCAAGTGTGAGTTTTGGCTTAAGTCGGTGGCTTTATTAGGCCATGTTGTTTCGAGAGATGGTATTCGGGTGGATACTCAGAAGATTAAGGCGGTTAAGAACTGGCCAAGACCAACCTCCCCAACAGAAATAAGAAGTTTCTTAGGTTTGGCTGGGTACTACCGCAGATTTGTTGAAGGTTTCTCTTCCCTGTTAGCCCCGTTTACAAAAATGACTCAGAAGAAGACCAAGTTTTAATGGTCTGAGGCATGTGAAAGGAGTTTTCAGGAGTTGAAGACTAGATTGACTACAGAACTAATATTGACCTTGCTAGATGGGACGGGTGATTTTGTGACATATTGTGATGCATCCAGAGTTGGATTGGGTTGTATACTTATGTAGAGATGGAAAGTGATAGCTTATGTGCTTCCAGACAGCTTAAGGTCCATGAGAAGAATTATCTGACCCATGATCTAGAGTTGGCAGATGTGGTATTCATACTTAAAGTCTGACGACGTCACTATCTATATGGAGTGCATGTGGACGTGTTCATTGACCACAAGAGCTTTTAGTATGTGTTCAGTCATAAAGAGCTTAACCTGTGGCGGGGTGAATGTTTAGAATGGTTCTGCTTCATCCTTAGTGTCTGAGGTGAAAGAAAAACAAGACCAAGACCATGTATTACTCTAATTGAAGGAAGCGGTTCAGAAGTAGAAGGTGATGGTTTTCTCCAAAGAGGGAGATGGAGTATTGAGATACCAAGAGAGATTGTGTGTACCTGATGTTGATGGTGTTCGAGACAGAATCATGGGCGAAGCTTACAATATGAGGTATTCTATTCATCCTGGCTCCAACAAGATGTACCATAACTTGAGGAAAGTCTATTGGTGGAATGAGATGAAGAAAGACATTGCTGAGTTTATTTCCAAGTGCCTCAATTGCCAACTGGTTAAGGTGGAACATAGAAACCTTGTGGGTTAGCCTAGAACTTTGAAATTTCGGAGTGGAAATGGGAGGTGATCAACATGGATTTCATTACCAGCTTACCAAGATCCAGAAAGCAGGATGATTAGATATGGGAAATTGTAGACAAAATGACTAAATTAGCCCACTTTTTGGCAGTGAAGACAACCTATATGACTGAGAAGTATGCCCGACTTTACATTCGGGAGATTGTGAGGTTGCATGAGGTTCCGTTGTCTATCATCTCAGACAGAGGATCTTAATTCACCTCTCAATTTTGGAGATCTTTCCAGAACGGATTGGGTACGAAGGTAAATTTGAGTACCGCTTTTCACCCTCAAATAGATGAGCATGTAGCGCACACTATTCAGAAGGATATGTTAAGGGCATGTGTTATTGAATTCAAGGGAAATTGGGATGATCATCTACTACTGATTGAGTTCACATATAATAATAGCTATCACACTAGCATTCAGATGACCCCGTATGAGGCATTGTAAGGGAGGAGGTGTAGATCTCCGATTGGCTGGTTTGAGGTGGGTGAAGCTGAATTGATTGGGCCTGATCTCGGGCACCTGTCTATTGAAAAAGTGAAAGTCATCCGAGATAGATTGAAGACAGCTCAGAGTCGCCATAAGTCATATACAGATATGAGAAGAAGGGACTTGGAGTTCGAGGTAGATGATTGGGTGTACTAGAAAGTGTCACCCATGAAGGGTGTCATGAGATTTGGTAAGAAGGGAAAGCTGAGTCCCTGTTATATCGGGCCATACCAGATTATAAGAAGGATCGGAAAGGCTGTCTACAAGTTAGATTTGCCTTCCGAGCTAGAGGGAGTTCACCCGGTGTTCCACGTATCTATGTTAAAGAAGTGTTTGGGGATCCAACCTTAGCAATTTCGATGGAGAGTATGGGAGTGAAGGACAACTTAGTATATGAGGAAATTCCAGTCCAAATTCTTGATTGACAGGTTTGTAAGCTGAGGAACAAAGAGATAGACTCCGTTAAAGTCCTATAGAGGAATCAATTTATTGAGGAAGCTACGTGGGAAGCTGAGGTAGCGATGAAACTCAAATACCCTCATCTATTCGTGCCCAGTGATGATAATGTTGAAGGTAAATATCCTTATTCTTATCAAATCCGAGTATTCCTTTCGAGTAAGTTAATGCCTTGTTTTATTCCATTCCCAAGTCTAAGACTAAGATAGATAGGTGAGGGATAGGGAGAGTCAAGTATTCTCGAGTGAGGAACAAGATAAATTCTGAGGTTATTCGAGTCCCTGTTTGACCTTTACTCATCATTCGAGGACAAATGATTCTAAGGGGGAGAAGATGTAATACCTCGTGAAATTACTAAAATGCCCTAAACTTTATCATGCGCACAACGTGTCTTCCTAAGCTTTGATGAAAAATCCAAGACCGAATTTGTGATCAGTGCAAAAAAGTGAGTCAAAAAATGGTTTCGACTTGGCTTTATCGTGAAAAAACATGAATTATTTTTTCAAAGAATGCTCAAAATAGTGGGGTTTTCGTGCCCCTTTCACGATGCGGGGTAGACGCGGAATCACACTTAGTTTATTTCAAAAATTTGACGAAAACTGAAAAAAATGTGAAAAGTGTAATATTACACTAGTGTGCGTCACCCACTAGTGCAGGAAGAACCCAAAAAATTTCTTTTAATTCGAAAAGGGCAATTTTGTCCTTCTCGACATATTTCTATATCCCTAGATCAGTTTTAGGATGTTTTTTGTATGAAAAGGTTTAGACACATTATTTTTAAAGTTTTTTTTACGCTAAGTTAGAGGGAAGAAGAAGATAGTCAAGCAAGAGTTTCAAAACTCTTCCAAGTTCTTCAAAGGATTCTAATTCCCAGGTACGTAAAGGCTACCCAAAAACATGAAATTGATCTTCCATGTGTAAACGTAGAGTTAGGAGGACAAATTTATGATTAGCAATCTTGATATTTGAGTTCTTTAAAGTTCTTGGGTATTTATTTTAAATTCTTGAAAAACTCCTTTAAATTCTTAAACAACCGTTATAGATTCTTGTATACTATCTTGGATTCTTTTTTTTAAATCTTTAAACTATAATTTTATACCATGAACTGATGATTATCATGTTTATAGTTTACTGTATATTTATTTCATTATGTGATTGTGACTTGACCTTTAGAATTTCTCTCTATAAAGACTTGAATAATGAACTTAGGGGAATGTCTAGAGCATTGAATGCTTGAGAATGATGTCTGAATGAGTCTGAGTCCTGAGGTGAGTGTGTTGACGACAAGTAGTTAAAATTATTGTTGATAGAGTTGAATGGGTACAATTCCCTCAGATTGGATAAGTAGTCTTGCCCGTAGAGGTTGGGTGATGAGAGTTCTTGATGGATTGATAGACTTATTAGCATATCCAGTCCTGGGAGGAGTATTAGCATCGAAATAGGTGAGAGTGTATCCCACTCGAACCCATTAACTATGTGGCCAGTGTAGGAGAGGATTGGACCGTGAACACGGATGCTTCCTTTGTCCCAAAGAGGACTTGACAGACTTTTGGATCCATTGACAAATTCGTCTTTTACCCCGACAAGGTACTAGACAGATGCGACAACGACATCTATTCGTTGTATCACTACCGGCTCATAGGTAGTGGTTGTCGGTTATAGAAATTCCTAGATAGGTTTCATAAAGATAGAACTCCGATGTGAAGTGAATGTTCGATGCTTGATAGCTGGTGAGGTGATAGAGTATTGTCTCTTATATCTGAGGTGAGGCTGAGTGGTGGACTGGTGATGATTAAACTGTTTCCTTTTTCTTTAGCCTGTTTATATATAGTACATTCCACATACTAACGCTCCTCTGGCGCTGCATCGTTTTATGATGCAAATACTATAGACCGAGGACTTCAGCAACTCGATCGTTGAGGTTCAGAGCTCTTCATTCGTGACAGTGGTGAGTCCTCCCCAACATTCGGAGGATATTTATTTTATTGTTGGATAGCCCTTTTTACTTGATATTTGGTAGTCATGGTCTGTCATGGTACCGTTTCAGACTATAGTATAGAGGCTTCATAGACATAGATGTGGATGTTGATGTCGAGGGTTCTTTTCCCTCTTTCTTTCTTCTTTTTCGTTATCTATTCTGTTTCCTCGTGATAGACTGATGTTGATAGTATGAGCCCTTTAATATGATATCATTCATTATCATTATATCATTTTTATTCCGCCGATGAATTGACTAAACGATGGCAAAGACACTGAGTGATCTACTTGGGGGTTAGCAATAGTCTCCGAATGCCAGCCACGCTTAGGATACCCTTCTGAGGCGTGACATGATCTAGGGAGTAATATCATGGTTAGTGTGATTTAAGCAAAAGAATTATCTGTTTAGCATGATTTACGGGGTGAAATCAAGATTGGCCACACAAGCTAATATTTTTAGGCCTATTTTTGCTAAATACGTTTGGGATAAAAGGATGACAATTTTGTACTCCCTATGCAGCACCTTTCCTTTCTATAACTAAAAAATAATTTCATTTTTATTTTTTTATCTTTAATAAAATAATTTTTAATGATATAAATATTTAAAAATAATTTTAAATAATAAATTTTAAAAATATATTTTCTTTAAATATTGTACTAAGTCAAATAATATCATATAAAATAAGATAGAGAATGTATATGATTTGTACCTTCACAGTTTTAATTACTTTATCTGTTAGTTATTTTCTTTATTTCATCTTCTCCTTATATTTTTTTTATTTTCATCCTATGATTCTTGGTTTGTGCGACCCCTTTCTGCTAAGCTAATTAACTACTTTATCTTTTAACCTTTATTTTTAATTTTCTTTTTGTCGTTTTTTTAGCTTGTCCTTTCTCTTTTCTTTTCTTTTTATTTTTATGTACAGATAAATATATTAGCTAATTATTTTTAATGTAATGTAATAAACTATAAAGAATAAATAAATAATAAGACTACGATAAGAAGTGATAAAATACTACCTTATTCGTTAACATCTAAATTGATTTTAGAAAAGAAGAAGTTATTTCAGATAAATATATTAGCTAATTATTTTTAGTGTAAAGTAATAAACCATAAAAATAAATAAATAAATAATAAGACTACAATAAGAAGTGATAAAATTAGAATTAAATTACTACCTTATTCATTAACATCTAAATTGATTTAAAAAAAAGAAGTTATTTCTTTATAATTGTTTTCATTGTGTCAATGCAAACAAAACTTGTATCTAAGAGAAACTCTATTTATTTATAAATTTATCTTGCTAAAATTTATATAAAAATTATAATATCAAAATTGTTGACACCCAATTTTTATCCTTCACGGTGTTAAATTAGTCATCGAGCTTTATTTGTATTATTAAAGATTTTCGAACAATTATTTCATTTTTTTAAAAAATTAAATTAAATTAATTAGACGGGCGCGTGAGGAACACGCGCCCGATATATCCCATTCCCCTATCCCCTTCTTCTTCCCCATTCTTCCCTATTCCCTTAATCCCAAACCCTAGCCGCCCCTTTCTCCATTTCCCCAAAATCCTTTCCCCTTCCCCTAGCACCGCCCCTTTCCCTTTCCCCTTCCCCAGACCCTTTTCCCCTTCCCCCGCACGCCTCCCCCTTCCCAATTCCCTTTCCTGATTTCCCCCCTTCTTCTTGTTTCTTCT
>JAABOM020062100.1:0-10499 GCA_011800125.2 Solanum clarkiae
CCTCGGAAGGGGAAACAGGCGATTTCGGCGATTTTCCATTGGCGGCTGCCTACGGATTCTAGCGCTGCCTGGGATTGTAGGAGCGAAGGAGAGAGTTTTCAATTATGAAAACTGACGTTTTATGCGTTTTGGGGACCTTAAATAGACCCCCAAAAGTTTTAAGGATAAAAGTACCTCACAATAGAATAAAGGGATGTCACATCTCTTATCTTGTAAGGGTCCGTGTTAGGTCCGTGACACGGAGCTGTCGTGGACCTTTAGACAACTCTGCAATTTTTAGTAAAATGGTCATAACTTTCTACTCCGAACTCTGATTAAGATGAAATTAAATGTGTTGGAAAGCTAATTCAAATATTTTTGATTTGATATATTATGGGTCACCTAACTCGTTATACTTTAGGAGATATGGTCATTTGAAGTTGACCCTTCTATCAACTCTTACAAAAACTTAGTCGGTAGAAATTCTTTGGACTTAACTTGATGTAAAAGATTCTTCATGATTCTAAAGCATATCAGATATACTTTAAATACTTAGGAATTTATCCTATCATGTGTATACAACCTAAAAGTTATTGGTCCACCTAACTTTTATAAAATCTTACATTAGAACTCAAATGTTTAGAAGGTTTTTAGCTTAACGAGGGTTCATGTGACCTTAGATCATCTCCAATTCTATTTTTAAACTAAGAAATTGATTTTCACACCTATACTCAATTAGGAATCATCAATTAAAATCCTATATTATATGAAAGATGACTCGATCTTAGCTTAAAAAAAAAATTGGGGTGTTACATAATAACCTAAAATACTCAGATTATATCAAGATCCTAACCCTTGGCCATGCACTTTCATGATCATCCCCCCTAACTAAAGCTTTTCCCCACAAATAATTTCCATCAAAAGTTCATCCCTTAAAAGAATTCTCCTAGATTCTAAGGTTTAGAAATAAAATTATAAGTTAGAGGGACAATTAACTTACCTTTATCAAAGAAACAAGTGGAACACCAAAAAAAATCTTCCTTAGATTGCATTTGATCTATCAAGAACGAAGTGAGTGAAATAACAATGATTTTGGAACCTTTTTAATTTAAACTCGGAACTATCCCGCGCCGCACCATGGCGGCACTACTCAGAAATTTTTTGACCGAAATTCATTCTCTGTTGTCTATCCTTTACTACTCAAATATAAAATTTAATATCTATTCAAAATTCCCAAGTTACTACTCGTAAATTTTGTGACCCAAATTTATTCTAAGTTGTCAATCCTTTACTACTCAAGTGTAAAATTTAATATTTATTTTACATTTGATATACTTATTTATTTTCACATAAATATATATAATAATTTATTGTCGATCAAAAATACAAAATCATTTAATGAGCAGTAGTTATGATAAATAAATATTAAACGTGTGTATAGCACGGACGTTTCATCACTAGAATTTTGAGGCACCAGGTTCATGCACTTGAAATTTGTGGGGAAAACATCTTTTTTAAGTCAATTATTTTGGCCATAACATTATAATGTTAGGAAAGTATAGCAAGAAAGGACACAAAACAACATTGTTTTGTTCTATGATGTTGAAAGCGTTAAAGTTGTTTTGTTGAGGTCACTGTTTCTCCTGGAATTCAGCCAGGTGGAATTTTGCAAAACCTGTGGGCTTAAGTATATGACATTAAATGAATCTGTTAAATGATTCTTTCCAACAGTTTATCCAAATCTGACTTTCTTTTTAACTTCTAATTTGGAGTTTTTTCTTCTTTTATATCCCTCCAAAACAAGAAAATTGGTAAATCATATCATTTCCGAGATTCTGCTTTTCATGTTCATTTTAAAGGATAAAAAGAAATTAAGATATTTATTTCATATCTCGTTTTAATTTAATACAGAATTTTAAAAATTTATTAATCTTAAATTTAAAATATATAGACTGTATTAGAATAGTTTTTAATTATAGGTTTTTGAGTTATATATATAATAAAAATAAAACCTTTTAAAACAAACTAAAAGAAAAAAAGTCCCTTTTTGTTTGGCTTGTATGTATAATTTCTTAAAGTATCATGGGTGGATGATCTTCTGATAATCAATAAGTATCAAAACTATGAACCTATTCCTTTTTCGTGATTACCATTAGATATATGCTCTTGACTTTTCTAGTTTTCTTTATGCTTATCCTTTTGGTTATGGTAAATTAATGACCAACTATTTAGTCTTGATAAGAAAAAAATTAAGTTATTTACAATAATATTTTATTTTTGATCTTTTTATATTATGCTATATTTGATTTTAATCGATTAAAATTGATTGATAAAATTGTTGTCATGTATCAAGGAGATTAGTAGTTTAAATTTTGAAAATAAGCTCTGATAGAAATGAAAGATAAGACTGTGTATAATAGACTCGTCTAATCAGACACTTCTCTAAATCATATGTATAGCGAAAATTTTAATGTGCCAAATTGCCTTTTTTAAATAGTAAATTATTATTCTACATTTTATTTTAAGTTATCAAATAAAAAGATGTGTTTAATATAAAGAAAGATGACTAATTTTGTATTTATTTTATATTAGTTAAGTAAATAAAAAATTATTGTCTCAAATTGTTTATATATAAACTATAATCTAAAAGAACACTTTAGGGTGAGGAGTGAGATGGTTAGGGATGGTTAAGAGTACAATTGGGGGCGTTGACGGTAGGGAGGGAACAAAAAAATTGAAAAAGAAAGTCATTTTTCTAATTTTTGAAAAACAGAATTTTTTTTTGAAATATCTTGAAGAACTAAATATTTTTCAAAATATGTGTTTTTCCTGCCAAAAACATCCAAAGTAACTCGTTATAAAGAGTTATCAACAACTTAACCACGTGATTGATTTAAAATTGAAATTTTATTTAAACATATAATTTAGAAAAGATTTTTTAAATTTTACTTTTTTAATAAATAAAAATCTTACAAGTTATGAAAAATTATTAAAATTTTTTTAACTTTTATTAAATCCTACCAAATAAAGAAACTATAGTTCATAAATAAGATACTAAAAAATTTAAAATACCGAATTGATAATCTCATATCTCTATATTTCTTTGATAAATAAATATTTGGCAATCACTTCATGCTGAACATGAGATTTTCTTTGCAACATTTATAATGATAGGTCTTTTTTACTTTTACAAAACATAAATTTATGAGGCGAATTTTATATTTGAAAAAATTAAAATTCCTAATTGCAAATCACATGTTTAAACTGAACTAAACCGCTAAATATAAATTTTATTCGATTTAACATTAAAATATCAATTATATTAATATTGCTTTAATTGTAAAAATGGGAAAATGTGGAAGAAATTTCAAGAAAGTTGAGGAGAAATATATTTTCCAAAAGGCAAAAATTTTTTGAGTGGAGTAAAGTCTGAAGACGAGTGTGTTGCAAAATTTAATGGCCTGCAATGCAATTGTTCAAATTTTAGGAGACACATAACATTATTCAACAATAATAATATTAACATATCCGGTGGAATTTCACAAGTGAAATATGAAGAGAGTAAAAATATATGCAAATCTTACCACTACCTCATAGAGATAGAGAGTATGTTTCTGAAAAATTCTCATCTCAAAAATCAAACCCATAAGCAAAATATATTAGATATAAAAAAAAAAAAAGAAAAAAAGACTAATAATAACATTATTAAGACATTACAAAAAAGTCAAGATTCATACTAAGACCCTCCATTTTTATTTTCTTTTTTAAGAAAATTTAATTTTTAAGTCATGTGCACCATTACATTACAAGGTATGAAGTTTTAACAGACGTTAATTGTTATGGTCCCTAATAATTGCAGATAGGGGCCATCCCCTCAATATCATTACAGAGTCATCTTCAGGAAGCCGTAAGTATCACTATTTTTAACATTTCAAAGTTTTTAGTAGTACATCAATGTATAAACGAACAAAACTAGAATGTATTATTTTTATTTTTATTTATGTAGATGTATTTGATTGGGCGTAAAATATTTTGAAAAAAAGAAATATTTTAAAATTTTCACTTGGAAAACTACTTTCCTAGTGAAGATTAAGGAGTTAGATTTGATCCTACCTCATAACTTGTATATTAAAAATATTTTTATTTTTAACAAATGTATAATATGCTGAGGGTTTTAGGAAACAACCTCTCTATTTCTATGAGGTAGCGGTAAGATCTGCGTACAATCTACCCTCCCCAGACCACACTTGTGGGATTATACTGGGTATGTTGTTGTTGTTGTTGTTGTTGTTAACAAATGTATAACATCTTGTAGCTTGTATAAATTGTAAATATTTTTTAAATATGAAATATCTAAGTAATAAATAAAAAATATATTTTAAAAATAATAAATATTTTATATAAAAAGGATTAAAAAGATAATTATTTAGAAAAAAGGAAAAAATCACACCAAAGTATTATATGCCATGTGTCTGAAATTCATTATATTTTTCATTTAATTTATGTTTGCTTCGTGTTTTTTTTTCTCTCTTCTCCTTTATTCTTCTTGCCCACACTCCAATCTCCATCCCCTTAATTTTCTTCTCACCGATGATCATTCTCGGATGAAGTAATCACTATTTCTCTCCGTCTTATTTTAGTTATCATAATAAGATGTGACGCAGTCCTTAAGAATAAATTAACTGCAACAAAAATAAAAATATCGTATGGAAACTCATTGTTTGGAGCAAGCAAGTCATATTAAGGGTAATTTATTCTAAATAGATTACATTCAAGCGTGATTCACATGTTATGAGATACACTAACTCTCTAGCTAAACTTTCTTCTATTTGATTCTCCGCTCTCCTCTCTGCAGATTATTTTAAAATGTATCTGCAGATATTCTAGATACATGTATCTAATGTGATTTACATATATCTAAAATAAATTGGCTTTCTCACTCACCTTTCTCCTCTCTTGCTTGCCTCTACTCCTATACATTTATATTTCAAAAGTTATCTAGTATCAAAATACTTTGATACATGTTATCTTACTTGAAATCAAGAAATGGTGTATTTGATTTGAAATATGCTACAAAATTATTAATTAGTGAGATGATCTATAATTACTTCAAAGTGCAGAGTGAATTAGTATTTATGAATTATGATGTGTAATAATGTTTATACATATAATTAGATAATTTTTCTTCGATCACAAGTTGAAGTGTATTCTTTTAAAAGATATTAAAATTGGAGAGGGAAATTATATAATAAGTATATTTGTATAGTTATAAATTATTTCATTAAATACAATATTAAAACGAAAAAAATTAAATTGCAGTTTTTTTTTTTGTTTTTTGAATTGACTAAATAATAAAGTCACATCAATTAATTCCGGTCTCCAATGGAGTACTAAACGGAGATCATTGATCACGTCATCTAGAGAATATTTTTATCTCCAAAGCTAAAATACGTTACTAGTGAGGTACATGTCTGGGGCTCATCATGAGTAGTAGATATATAAGCTGTCACATTTTAAATTTGTCTCATTCAATCAACTACACTTAGTGGGTATTAATTATTAAGGTAGAAAATAACAACGAAATTTTCTTTTAAGGGCTAACTGTTAGATGAATGGTACGTCCCTTGTCCCAAAGGATGATTATATTAAAACTAATCATCAATAATATAAGTATATCACATGTTAACCACAGGAGTACGACCCAAGACTAGGACCTTTGTAGAATCGACGTTCATCATTCTCAAGAGTTATAGTAGTAAAATATTTAGTCATCAATCGACACTTATATGTACGGGACGAAAGTTCTTTTGGAGAAGAAATCGAAGAAGATACTGACATTTTGAATAAGAAAAGGATTGAATTAGGACGGGAAACAAAAGAAGATGAAGAACACAATTTTGTGAATGAAAAGAACCTAAACATCAGAAGATGAAGATGAAATACTGTTCATGATGGGAAACAGAAGAAGAAGATAAAGTTTTTAGAAGTTCTTGGAGAACTTTGCGAGATGGAGGAAAATGTACGCTAGTCGTTGTTGTCGTTTTTTTATTTAAGTTATGGGTCAGGAGGCTGGGGTTACATGTGGGGCAGGTCAAGGGTAATTTGGGGCGGGTTAGGGGTAATTTGAGTGGGTCAAATATTATTTACAAATAATTTTAAATAATTAAATTTTGACCAATAGATGACCGTCATGTGTCTATAATTATTTAAATTATTTAATAAAAAATCTGTTAAGTAGAAGGGCATTTTAGGTCCTACAGATGGAAGAGCATTTTAGTGGATGAAAACATTTTTGTACCATTTCTAATACTTGCATTTTAGACCCTTTTCAATAAAATAAAATAAAATAAAATAGACCACACCACTTTTTGTTTCAATAAATTAATAAGTCATACAAATAAAATTAAAAGTTTTTACATTATTGGCATATACAAGTAAAATGATTTTTTTTACAGTGAGTTCTGCTTGCCTTCATTCAATGACAATAATAACTATTGATAGCTATAAAAGATGGTAAAATATTCTCAGTTGTTTTTTTCATGTGAAGACTTGGAAACTGCACGTTACATTGTTGTCTCACTGATTTTAAGCTACCACATGTATAGAGGTAATAAACATACACAAAAAAATACGTCTTCTGTCTTTCAAAAATATATCATAAGCAATCCGCCCAATTCGATGAAGATAGCATACCATTATAGAAAATGTGTCATAGCTATAATTCTAATTTCTAGGAGTCTATGACTTTCAGCTACGCGCCATTATATTAATGAAGATAGCCATACCATTATAGAAAAAGGCCTAATCTACACGTGGTGATATTAATTACAATTGTAGGTGGCAAAATAAGCCCCAATATAAGTAATCCATCCATAATTTTATGGGTTGAATTCACTAAAATTTAGAATTTGGCTAATTTTCAGTCCAATACAATTTAACCTATTATAAAAAGGGAAATCACATAATTATTCCATATTTAGAAAATGTTTACCACTTATAGCAATGAAAAATTATTTTCACTAAACAATTATAATATATTTATATTGAATGCATGATGCACTTTAATACAATTATAGATTTATCATAGTATTGTTATATATTGCTACAAATGATAATAAATAAAAAGTATCGCCAAATCAGTAATTATTTATTAAAATAAATTTACTTAAGTAATTTTAATTCTGAGCTGAGCCATATAAGATTCTCACTTCGAGAACCCCGCTTGAGAACCTATGTTGTGAAAATTGAAATCAAGGATTGTCACCTCTTTACAAGAAAATCATAGCTCCGCTTCAAAGTTTTTTACAGGCAGATTTTTGATGACCTTCAATAATCACAGCTCCACTTCATAGCTCTGCTTCAAAGTTCACAAGAACATCAACGTGAGGTTAGACTATCTTTCTCAACAAACTAACAATTTTTTTCTTTTGGGTTCCAACTTCTTCCCAAGTTCATGCTTCAATGATTTTAATTAATTTTTTCACTTTTAGGCTAATTTAAGGTTTGTTTACTGTTGTATATTTGTTAATTTCAATTGAGTTTCAGTTATTTTCTAATGAGCATAAAGTTTAGAATTGATTTTGTGTCTTCTTTTGTAGGCTTTAACACTTGTTATGGATCATCATCTTAAAGTATCTAGTGGAGAAGCTCAAGGGAGATTTGCAAGTTCATCAAAAAGAAGAAAAAAAAGATTTGAAGTATGGAAATTTTATGAGAAGTTGCCTTTGGATATGAATGAAGATAACAGATTACGAGCAAAGTGCAAAATATGTGGAGATGTGTTTCTGACTGACTCGATTTCAAGAACTACAAATTTAAATCGACATCACTTGAAACACGAAAAAGAGGCAAACTATCAAGGTATGCCAATAGATCATGAACAATATCGTGAAAAGATAGTCAAATGTCACGACCCGCCAATTTTTCATTAAAAAAAAAGGAAGAATCTAGAGTCTTGGAGAAGAAACTAGAGTCTTGAGAGGTTTCCGAAAAACTCTAGAACATTGTAGATAGAACTTGAAGCTCCTAAAAGAATCTAGAATGTTATAGGAAAATCTTGTATGCTAGATAATGCATGCTATAATGAAGGTATTGTAGATAGGTTGATCAAACATTTTAGCTTAATGGATTCTTTACTTTCCGATGGAAAGTTTGTGCATATTCGGTGTGGAAACCACATTTTAAATTTGATTGTTAAGGCATGTTTGAGGACAATTGAGACTTGTATATTTAACATTAGGGAAAGTATAAAGTATGTTACAGGTTCTGAGACAAGAAAAATAAAGCTTGTAGAGTGTATTAAGAACTTTGGGTTAAAGTTGAACGAAAAAGTACATCAAAATGTATTAACAAGATGGAATTCCACATTCTTGATGCTTAATAGCGCTATTCTATATGTCGAGCATTTTCTAATTTTAAAGTACTTGATGCTGAGTTTTGATGTTGTCTTCAGAAAAGGATCACTATGTTTTTTAAACCTTTCTATGAAGTCACAACTTTGTTTTCAGAAAATTACTATCCTACTGTTTTCTATGGATTGGTCGAAGTGCAAAGGGTCTTTACATATTTTGGCCCCTCAATGCTCGACAATAAATAAAAGCCCATATTTTCTTTGCTCTTTCTTTCTCTTTCGCAGTTTTTTTTTTTCAATAAATAAATTAAACATTGTTGGTGGTTGTTTTGCTGCAATTTTTTTTAATAAAAAAAGATATTTTCTATTTTTTTTAAAAAAAACTTTTTCCATGCAATTGTATGAATATTGTAGAGAAGTAATGTATCGACATTATATAAATAATCTATAAGCGTGTATCAATATTATATAAATAATATAAACGTATATTAATATTGTATAAATAGATATGTAATATGTCAACTATATATAAATGGCGTATAATAGTGTATCAATATTTTTATGAATATATGTAATGTATCATGTTAATATTTATTTGACTATCATGTATTCCCACATTAAATAATAAAATGACATAAATATTCATATATTTTTTTAAAAAAGTGAAAAAATTAGAAAAGGAAAAAATTTTCTTATAAGAAAAAGCAATGAAAAAATATAAACAACGGAAAAAATTCTTTTTTTAAATAGCAAAACAAATAAAACAGATTTTTTTTTTTAAAAAAAAATATCAGAAATAAAGTGGTCATATGGCCTAATTAACATTACAATTGTAAATCAAATAATTGAGTAGCTATATTTGGTATAAAGAATGGTCGATTGGCCCTTTTCAATTTTTCAAAAAAGAATTATTTTTATATAAAAAATTTAACTCAATGAATATTTTGCATAATTTTTCCTTATTATTTCAATTCATGGTCGCTAAAATGTATATATCACTTCATCATATTATAAAGTGTAAGATTTCAATCCCACAAAAACTTTCCCCTCCACTTTTCCCGTGCCTGCATTTCAATTTCTATAATAACTTCAAGTTAATATATGCACTAATAATAATTAAGCTTATTATAAAATATTTAAAAATTTTGTAAATATACATATACGGAGTTTGGAGTTTCGGGTGAACACTATTAGAATATATAAACTTAAGTGTTTGAATTTTTGATAATACCTAGTTAATCCATCACTAAAATGTTCTCATTTAATTAAATCTTCTTATATTCCATCGATAAAAGCTCCTAACTACTTACATTTTCTTATAATTTATCGCTAATTCATAGCTAAATAAAATTATTACAAGATTTTTATTATTTAGATTCAAAATTTTATACGCCGCGTGTTCTTTATCTAATAATAAAAAATTAATGTATTCATGTGAAAATCATAACTAAAACTATGAATCCGCCCCTAATCCCCATCCCCAAAGAAATAAAGAATAAATACTGGAAATTGAGATCCATTTATATGTGCGAAAAAATTTTCTTCATTAAGATGCATGGAAACTTAGAAACTTCAAGTAGACACTTTCTTAATTAAGCATGTTAAGAAAAATATAAAAGAAATTTATAGAAACTATATTCTCTTATTTAAAAAGAGGTAATTCTGTTGCTTTAAGTGTCTGCATCATCATCCTTATTTTATCTTTTGTTACTTTTTGAATTTCGCGAGAAGGGTTGCCTCCTCACCAAGGAGGTCGCAGAGACCAAGTCTGGACGACTGTTTAAAAAACACAGGCCTCAGCAAAGTCGTAAAACCATGCCCAGTGCCGAAAGGTCAAGGAAATTGGTAATCTGATGACAAGAGGGTCGGCGGCCGAAGCTCCAGCGAACAACTAATGATCGTAACTATAATGGTCTTAATATAGCGAAATTCTTTGTCGGATAAGTTCCGACCCGCAACTTCCAGTGGTTTGATGATTACAGCTTCAAGTATTGAATAGGAAGTTTTGAAATTCAAACTTTTATTTGATGTTATTTTTCTGTAACCATTAATTTTGTCATAAATTTTGTTGCATAAGGAGCATGTAAGTGTGCAGCAAATGAAAGCCACAACACCAATTCATTTCTTCCGTTTAGCTTGTTATATTACATATACTTTTTTTTCTGGTATG
>JAABOM020062101.1:0-10498 GCA_011800125.2 Solanum clarkiae
GCTGGTAGAGGAAAATGTTTTTCTTACTTTTTGGAGAAAAGTCATTTTCTTTAAATTTGAGAAAAATAAGTTTATTTAAAAAATATTTTTCAAAACATTTAAATTAACTAAACATGAGAAATTTGGAAAATATTTTCTGGATTAATATCTGAGTTAACAGTACAAATCTAAACATATTCTCTTTGTCAATTTTTATAGGTTTATTTGTTTTACTCTATTCTCTTTCTTGATTTTTATTAGTTTGTAAGTTTTACTCTATTCTCTTTCTCGCGATTTTTATTGGTTTGCTTGTTTTACTCTATTCTCGTTCTTGATTTTAATAGGTTTGCTTGTTTACTATTTTTGTAGTCAGTTCTTTTTTTTTTATATGTTTGTATTCCAATGAAATTCTTGAAGCTTGATAGAATTTGAAGCCATTACATTAATACCAAAAATTGGACTCCATATTATTTATACTTTGACGATATCATCAAGGGTGACTTAGGTCGAAACTTTTTCACCCCGGGGTCCTTTTATCTTGGGAAGCTACGACATTAATGTAGGTTTTCTAGTAATATTGTCGGTCTCATAAACTATTAAAGATCAAACTCTCAACTACATATGTATTGCAATTGGAGAGGTTATTCTAGTCGTTTCTTTGTAAAACTTCAATGTTAGGACTTGATTTAAAAGTTCAGTTAAAATATTTATAACTTTAATGATGTCGCATGAAATTATTGAATAATTTGCTATTTAACATTCTTCAAATAATTCAATAACAATGGGAGCGAATGAATATAGAGAATATTTTGACTAATAATTCACTTTGGTTCATTGATTTCCTTTTTCATTCTTAGTATTTCTTCATAAAATATCAATAGAAGAGATCAGATTACCTTCTTTTAAAAGGAATAAAATTTATATTTATTTTCAAAAAGATAAATAAAAGAAGGCATGATGGGAACGTAATGAAAATTGATTCAAGAAGGTGATCCATGGTTTATGAGTAAAGTGAATACACAATATGAAAAGAAGATATTCATTCTATCTCACATGTGAAAAAAAGAAAACGACTATTGTTTAAGTTCTACCTAAGCCAATCACGATACATCAACAAAAACTATCAAATAACTTTTTCCAATTATATTCTATCTTGAAATATAAAAGCACAATTTCTCCAAAAGTGCAATAATGTATATATGGGATTGTTGCTTATATTGTATTGAGTTGTAAGAGTTGACACTCTGAGTTCTGGCATTATTTTAGCTCAAAATTGTCAAGTTGTAGCACTTCAACCCATTCATTCCACCCATTCAATGAATAATCATTTGAACTCTGTGAAGCTATAGAAGGAACTTCTAGTGGTTGAGGTATACTAACTCCGTGAAATAATTCATGATAATTCATAGAAAAGTCACTTGAATACAACACATTGGAACATTGTTCCTTGTTAAAGTTCATTGAAGTAGCTAGCTGAACGTTTGGAGCTTATGGTTTTTGGGATCAGTATTTCTGCATAAGGACCATAAAGATGAAAATTATTAGGAAAAATGCAACAAAACTTAGTAACATAAATGTCATAACTATTGGCGCATAACTACCTATAATTGTGCATAGCCAGTTAAAGTGTTACTACACTTCCTTTAGTTGTGCAGATTCTATGTTGTAGGTAGTTATCTACTACCCATAGGATTAGCATTGTAGTTTATTATTAAGAGTACTAGGAATAATCCTCCTATAATATAAGAGTTATGTTGGTCTTGATTTGTATTTCAGGCGGTTTCAGTACATTGTAAAACATAACTCAGTTGATCCTGAATCTTTGTGGTATTAGAGAGGCTTTAAGCTCAAACGAGTATCAATAGCCACTTGAGGTTAGTTATTTAGGTTTTCTTGCTCTTTACACCCGTGTGCACACCTTTACAATTTTCTATCCTTGACTTTTGTCTATGATTTATTCTAGCATTTCCTATTATTTTTATTTTTCTTACTCAATTGGCCTATGATGCCTGACAGATACCTATTTGTGGGACTCATACTACACTCTAGATCTATTCAAGTGATACAGGTGTAAGCACTATCTATCAACACTGATTATTCGAGCCTTTATCCACTTTTGAGGTTTGTATTTATTTTGTAGCATCTTTATACTTGTGACTTCCAACATCTGGGAGGGATCATTATTGTATATTTGCATTATTTTTTTAGTATTATTCACTTATTACTTTGTTTTTGCTTCTAAATTGTTATTCTTGTTGGTTTCCATCCTTAAACACATTACTCATAGTTTTGGGCTATGGACCGGCTTACCTGCCGGTGGAATATAGTAGGTGCAATCATGGCTCGAGAAATTGAATCGTGACATACTATTAGAGGATTCGAGCAATATTGCAATTCGCACTACTCTAGTCCTCTAATAATTGCAGGTTGCTTTCTTATGAGGTTATTTGAACCATTGCAAGTGAAAATGGAATTGTTGATTTTATGCTCACTAACATCAACAGAGAAAACGGGATTGGAATCAAGAATAAATTCTATTTCTTCATCCTCAGATTGCTTATTAGATAGTTTGGATTGACAGGTGATGTTTTCGTCTACAGGAGAGTTCAAATTTAAATAAAAATTTAGTCTTAGTTAACAATACTAAAATTTTGTGAGTTATTAACTGAATAATAAAAACTGTGACCAAAATTATAAAGCACTGAATAAGAATCTGAAAACATAAGCTATAGGGACATCCCCTTTGAATAGTAAAATAATTCAAATAGATAATAATAAAACTAAATCTCCCATGGAAAAGAGAAGTAGTAGGAAGCTAGATCGTGAAAAATAACTACAAAATAAGCAAACAAGGATTTTATATTAGAGTTAAAACTACAAATCTGTTGGTGTTCAGATTTCTCTAATTTTGATTGATGACCTTTTGCAGGAAAATCTTCCAAAAGAAAACAAATTAAGCTCTCCTATAAAGTGGTACAACTCATAGTAATGTGTGTGGCCCTTGGATCAATGCAAGAAAAGGAGAAGCACCAAAAAGGAAACGAAGTATCAAATCAAAAGATCTGAAACATAAGGAAAAGAATCAATCAAGCAAATCTGGAAAAGCAATCAAGTATGTTTGGACTGGAAAGCATCAGTCAAATATCAAGTGAGAAAGCAAAATAGTCTAGAGAATTAATCAAGCTTCTTTGGATTAGAGAGAATCAATCAAGAGAAGATCTTTGTGCTGCAAGCATCTTTGGATTCAATCAAGAGAAGATTCTGCACATCCTTGGATTTAATCAAGAGAAGATTATGCTACTGCATTCCTTAAAAGCTTTATCCTTATACTTGGAAAAAGAATCAATCAGATAATGAGAAGATTGAAAATTTAAATCAAGGAATCAAGTAAATAATGAGAAGATTAGAAAGATCAATTAAGGAATCAATAAGATAATGATAAAATTGGAAAGCTCAATCAAGAAGTGATTGGATTAGAAAAGATTCAAGGAGAAGATTTGAAAACTCAACCAAGCAGTGATTGAATTGTGAAGGATTCTGCCGAGCTGACAAATTGTCTTGCCTTCCATAAGCCTTACTTTATTCTTGGAAAAGGGAATCTTCATTGCCTAATTCCAAGAATCAAATCCCCTGGAATGCCATCTCTTCTACTTCAAAAGGAGGCATCAAGATATCTCAAAAATTATACAATCCTACTGATTCAACTCATTCTTCAAACTCTTCATCTTTGAAAAAACATTGTATTTCATTTAGATTTACTGTGAAAAAAAGAGAAAAGAAGAAAAAATGGAAAAGGAAGTTTGTGTCAAAAGAAAGAAAGAAAACAAAAAAAGAAGATTGAGAGTAGTTTAGAGTTTTTTATTCCTTGTAACCACTTTGTTATGAGGCTTAAAGAGATATCTCTTGCAACCTAAGGGGATTGGATTAGGATCCACATTCGATATGAACTAGTGTAAAAATATCATGTGTTGAATTTCCTTTTACGCACTTTTATTCCAACACTTTACTGTTTACTGTCTTAATTGACTAATTGTAACTAACTAAAAAAGAAAATTCAATTCACCCCACTTGTTGTCACGACCCAAGCCTACGGCCTAGACGTGACATGGCGAATGGGGAACCCGACCCTAAATAAGCCTCTTAGCATATCATTGCACATCTTTCATCGTGAAAGCAATTAAACAATGAAAAGAGAGCATAAAATAGGGACAAGGGACTAAGGAGACAAGTCTTTCATAGCATAAAATATTCAAGAGTCAAGAGAAGTCATAGCTCAAGCATGATTACATTACTTGTACAACAACACCTCTAAACTTAGAATTAAGCGGGGGCCAAGACATTTTTCGGGCTCACCCTCATAGTCAAAAGTATTCAACCAATGAAAGAGAGTCTTTACATAACATAAGATCAATAACTATTGTCCTCGGAGTTAAGGACTCACTAAACTTGCTTCAAAGATAGTACTAGCCACGTGGAGGAGGAAGATGATCAAGTCGAAATCTCCGGTTCCTACATGGTAACATCATGTAGTCATAGAGTATGTGTTAGTACGTTTGAATGTACTAAGTATGTAGGATGAAATGCAACAAGAGATAGGCAACATAATCAAAATGCATAACTATAAGTAATGGGTAGCATAATAATAATATGACATGTATGAATGAGTCTTGGAGTAACATATGCTTATATAGAACATATTACACATGTAGGAAGAGACTATCTTTACAGACCAAGCAAACCAGTACTTGGAATCCAAGGTATGACCACCCCTTTGGGAAGTGATTGAGAAATTTACCCCTCAATTGGTAGGTCAGCATGACCACCCCCATTAAAGTGATTGACTGAATACACACCCCTATTGGTAGATGAGCATGACCCCCCCCTTCAAAGTGATTGAGCGAATGTAACCCCCAATTGGTAGGTGAGTATGACCAACCCCCATCAAATGATTGAGGAATATACCCCCCAATTGGTAGATGAGCATGACACCCCCCATCAAAGTGATTGAGGAATATACCCCCCAATTGCTAGATAAGCATGACCACCCTCCATCAAAGTGATTGAGGAATATACTCCCCAATTGGTAGAGGGCATACCACCCCCCATCATAGTGGTTGAGGAATAACACCTCCTCAACTAGGCGTGGTCAACTTACAACACTAAAGATATATATATATATATATATATATATATATATATATATATGTATATATTCTTTTCATCATCATAAAGTCACTTAAATCATATGCCATGCATTAGACCTTTAACAACTCAAGAAGCCTTAACCGGACATTTTATCAAACACTTGGCCGGTGTGTGATGCTAGTACAAAATCATGCAATTCAAGAGTGAAATTATGTGAGAAAAATCAATGTAAAATCACCCACCAACACTTGGTAATATCCTCGTGCAAGATACCTCAAAGTCCTTCATCAAATCACATAATAAATCTTAGATTTATTGCACAAAACATGCATAGTTGAACGATATTTCATAAAACCCCAATGTAGCTTATAGTCATAATCCGTAATAAATAATACCCATAAGTAAATCAACTTAAAAGCATACATTTAATATGAAAGGGAAGGTTGGGCCCTATGGGTGAAAGGACCCAATGGTTGAAACCCACATACCTCAACTTTGGAGATTTCCTTGATGAAGATTTGAATGAGAACTTGAAGCTTGAATGAAATACTTGAGATTTGGAATGAGATTAGGACACTTGAATTTGAGTGAAATATTTGTCGAAGAGTTAGAGACGATTTTAGGAAATGTCTTGTATGATATGGAGTTGAAAAATGACTAAGTATAGGTATTTTTATACATAGGAAAGCTTAGGCCCAAGACCCCAAAGCCTTAGTCTGAAATAAGAAAAACTAGCAGTAAAATACATTGCTCTGCGACGGCTCCGCGTCGAGAAGCCAATGCGAACAGGTTCTGAAAATCAAATTTTGGCGGGATTCATTTTTAGCTATGGGTCCTCTAAAATTTGGATTATACCCATTTCTCACTCAATTATGCCCCCTAATCAAGAATATGAAGTCAGATTTTTGATAATACGTATGGATTTTGAGATATATGGAAATTACGAATATGGACACTTCCTAGGCATATTTCCGAGAACTTTTTGGGGTCGTTTCAATATCCCCCCTTGGGATCATTCGTCCCTGAATGTCAACGAAGCATACATAAGAGAAGTAAGCAAGATGATTTAAGCTCATACAGAAATGCAACAATGCATTTAAACATCATTTCAAAAAATCTCAACACGAGTGTAAAAATCACCATGAACTTGTCATAAACATGAATGTGTGCAAATGACATGAGGGCTGAAACTTAAGACTTTAAATCATGTAAGGGGGCTTAGATTAATATCCTAGGCTTGAGTAGAATGGAAGAGATAGGGATATCGCTTTTGCATGTCCTCTTCGGCTTCCCATGTGGCACTTCAACTTGTTGATTCCTCTTGTTCCTCAACCTCTTCACTTGTCTATCCAAAATTTCTATCGAAACCTCTTCATAAGTCAAACTGTCTTTAACAACACTCACAACATCAAGAGGCACAATAACACTTGGGTCACCCACACACTTCTTCAACATAAACATATGAAGACCGGATGAACCATAATCATATCATTGGGCAACTCCAACTCCTAGGCAACCTTACCAACCTTCCTCGACACTCTGTAAGGACCCATGAATCTTAGACTCAATTTACCCATCTAACTAAAATGAACCACAACCTTCATGGGTGAGACCTTCAAATAGACCCAGTCACCAACCTCAAATTCAAGATCCCTTCTCCTCACATCGGCATAGGAATTTGGTTGACTTTGGGCTGTTTTCAACCTTTCCATTATCATCCTCCTCTTCTCTATGGCCTCCATAACCATGTCCGGACCTACAAAGCTATCTCTCCCACTTCAAGCCACCCAATTGGTGATCTACAACATCTACCATAAAGATCCTCATCTAAAATCTACCTCCTCAAGTCATCAACATTAGGCACACACAATCTACCCTGGTACCTAAGGGCACCTACCTTACCATCTCTCACCAAGGACTTCAACTCTGACAAGGAGGGGTTAAGATCTTTCTTTGCCTTTCCCTCCTCAACCAATGAAGATTTAGAACCATCAACCACCACTATAAAACCATTATCAACCTCATCCAACCTAACCCCCAATCTAGCAAACCAGTGAGCCTCTCTAGCCACCTCCTTGCCACCACCATCAACATGAGCTAGGCTACCCAT
Organism: Solanum clarkiae; assembly: GCA_011800125.2. Taxonomy (NCBI): domain Eukaryota; kingdom Viridiplantae; phylum Streptophyta; class Magnoliopsida; order Solanales; family Solanaceae; genus Solanum; species Solanum clarkiae. The sequence goes on from JAABOM020062101.1 coordinate 7,235, forward strand.
AGACACCCTACTCAAAGCATCGACCACAACATTAGCCTCACCGGGATGATAATGCACACTCATATCATAATCCTTAAGGAGCTCTAATCACCTTCTTTATCTCAAGTTAAGATCTTTTTTAATGAACACATATTAGAGACTCTTATGATCGGTAAACACATCAACATGCACCTCATACAAATAGTGACACCAAATCTTCAAAGAAAATACCACGGCGGCCAATTAAAGATCATGGGTAGAATAGTTCTTTTCATGCACCTTAAGTTGTCTAGAAACATAGGCTATCACCTTACCATTTTGCATCAAAACACAACCCAAACCAACCCTTACAATAGAGACAAGATTGGAGCGGACACAAGCTTATCCTTCAAGGTTTGGAAACTCATCTCACACTTATTGATCCATACAAATTTAGCATTCTTTTGGGTCAACTTTGTCATAGGAGAAGCAATAGAAGAGAACCCATTCACAAACCTCTGTAATAACCCGCTAAGCCTAAGAAGCTTCTAATATCCGATGGAGTCAAAGGCTTAGCCCAATTTCTAATCACTTCCATCTTTTTAGGATCCACTTTAATACCATCCCCCGACACCAAATGACCTAGAAAGGCAAACTCTTTCAACCAAAACTCATTTCTCATATTTAGCATACAACTTCTCTTCTCTCAATCTTTATAGAACCACCCTCACATGCCCCTTCTCACTATGGGAATAGATGAAAATATCATCAATGAAGACCACCGAAAACAAATCAAGGTAGGGTTTAAAGACCCTATTCTTAAGATCCATGAAGATAGCTGGTGCACTGGTCAACCCAAAAGACATCACCACAAACTCATAATGCCCATACCTAGTCCGGAAGGATGTTTTAGGAACGTCACACTCCCTTACTCTCACTTGGTGATACTTGGACCAAAGGTCAATCTTAGAGAAGTCACTAGCCCCTTGAAGTTGGTCAACAAGATCATCAATCCTTAGTAGAGGGTACTTATTCTTTATGGTGACCCTATTAAGTTGCTGGTAATCAATGCATACTCTAAGGGAACGATCTTTCTTCTTCACAAACAACACTAGGAGGCTCACTAGGAAAGACATCAAAGAACTCATTAACAACCGAAACTGACTCTATGGGAAGGACTTTGGACTCAACATCCCTAACCCTCACAAGATGATAGAGACACCCCTTAGAAATCAACTTATGGAATTTAATGTAAGAAATGAATCTACCCTGGATCACTACATCATGACTTTCTCAATCAAGAACGGGCTCATTAGGGAAATGGAATCTAACCCTATGGGTCGTATAAATAGTAGAGACATATTATGCATGCAACTAATCTACCTCAAGTATGACATCAAAATTCCACCCTATATAATTCAAAAAAGACACAAGATAAGACGTATCCAATATAACCACGGAACAATTTCTATGGACCTTCCTAGCAACAATAGAATCACCAATAGGGTAGACATCAAAAGTTCACATAATAACTCAGGACACACATGAAACCCACTAGCAATAAAAGGAATAATGAAAGAGATAGTGGAACCCATACCCATCAACACACACACATCAAAGTAAAGAGAAACTTCAACATACTGGTAGCAACATCGGGCATCTCATCCCATCCTTACCTCCTTTAAAGAGCATAAAATTTATTGTGCCTTGGGGCACCACCTTGATTACCTTTCGTTCCTCCTTGGCTTGCACTCGTACCTTGGCCTTGAGGGCCATCACCTCTACTTTTGAGTTGAGCATAATTTTGTGCCCAAATCCACCACAACCAAAGCAACAATTAGATTTCTTCCAACATGGGCCACCATGGCCTTTCCCACACCTTCGACATCTAGGCCTTGCCACCCCCTCATCACCTCCTTGAGCCTCTTGATCAACATGAGCACCTTGTTCTTCAAGTCGACCATCTTTACAGCTTTTTGAGCATATGGACAATCAACTATCATATGGTCCATCTCACCACACCCATAGCATGCACCTATGTTCCTCAAACATTTGCCATTATGTTTCCTCCCACACCTTAGGTATTAAGGATGAGTCACTCTACCATTGCCCCCGAGCTTGTCATATCGAAGCCTACCTTTAACTTGGGCTCTCTTGGCCTTTCCCTCTCCACTCTAACCATTTGAAGCCTCAAGGGTACCCACCGATCAGTTGAGTTGGGAGGTCACAACCTTGGCCAATACCTATAGAGTATTGTGAACCTTCGTATTTGATATGTCACTATCCTGAATAACTTGAGACATATTCTAAAATGTAGCGGTTAGGAATTAGTAATAGCCCTAGAGAACCTATCTTTACCGCATGACATAGATCATGAAGAAGGGAAGCATTTCCTAAGACATCTCATAGCCTCTTACTCATAGTTGTTGCACGCTTCACAATCATGAATAAGACTCTAATCCACGCGTTGTTTTGGATGCCAAAGACCATTAACAAACTAATGCTCTGATACTAAGTTTTTCATGACCCAAGCCTAGGGCCTAGACGTGAAACGGCGAATTGGGAACTTAAAGGGACTCCAAACAAGCCTCTTAGCATATCATTACACATCCTTAGTCTCGGAAGCAACTAAAAAATGAAAAGAGAGCATAAGATAGGGATAAGAGACTAGGGGAAGGTCTTTCATAGACTAAAATATTCAAGTGTCAAGAGAAGTCATAGCTCAAGGCATAATTACATTACTTGTCCAACAACACCTCTAAACTTAGAATTGAATGGGGGCCAAGACATGTTTCGGGTTCACCCTCCTACTCAAAATCATTCAACCAAAGAAAGAGAGTCTTTACATAACATAAGATCAATAGCTTTCGTCCTCAGAGTTGAGGACTCACCAAACTTGCTTCAAATATAGCACTAGCCACGTGGAGGAGGAAGATGATCGAGTGGAGCTCTGGTTCTTGCATGGTAACATCATGTAGGCATAGAGTATGCATTAGTATTTTTGAATGTACTAAGTATGTAGGATGCAATTCAACAAGATATAGGCAACATAATTAAAATGCATAACTATAAGCAGTGGGTAGCATAATAAATATGACATGTATGAATGATGTATGGAGTAAAACATGCTTATATAGAACATATTACATATGTAGGAAGAGACCATGTTTGTAGACCAAGCAAACCAGTACTTGAAATCCAAGGTGTGACCACCCCCTTGGGAAGCGATAAAATGAATATCCATCTCAATATGTTTTCTCCGTTGATACTGAACTGGATTTCCTGATAAATAAATAGCACTTACAT
>JAABOM020062102.1:0-10498 GCA_011800125.2 Solanum clarkiae
GCGTACATTCGACCCCCCCTCACCCCGCAATGAGCGGGAGCCTTTTGAGGCACTGGGGTATGTTGTTGTTGTTGTTGATTTTAACAATGTTTGCATTTTATATTTTGCATGATTTTACATACCATATTTGTTGCAAATACTACTGCCAAAATAAGTATATCATATACAAGAACAACCAACATGGATCCATAAAGAAAATTGAATATATTGTTGTATGAACAAGTCTTCAAGAATCACCATTTGATTTATAATTGTTTTATTTATTTCCTAGCTAATTTCTTCGGATTATAAACAATAAATATATTTATTTTTTTTACTATCTTTCTGCTATTTTCTTCTATGAAATAATATTAGTCCTCATTCACTATTTATTACTTCTAATATTAGTTATATTCGCCAATTATATGATTAATTTTAAGATTTATATTATCATATTTTCCACGCATCATGCGGGGTACTATACTAGTTATTATAGCTATAATAAGAGATACAAAAATTGACATGTGTTGGCACATAGAAAAATTGAATTAACTAAACTAATTTAAAATCTAAAAAAAAAATTGCAAACACACTCACAAAAACAAAAAAAAATTTGAAAAGCACTAACATTAAAACACATTTGTAGATGATACATTCACGTCGAGAAAATAATAATCAAGAACAAAAGTATTGCGAATAATTTGTAGTATTTGATTTCAAAATGCAAGTATTACAATCTCTATAAATCCTCTGATTCGCCTTTTCAAGTATAAATTTAAGGGCTCTTCAGCTTGATCTTAAATCTGGAATTTGTTCTTGAACTCGATCTTGAAACTTTAATTTGTTCTTGAGTTTGATCTTAAGTTCAAGAGCCTTTAAGCTTGTTCTTGAACTTGAGTGCTTGAACATTTGAATTATTGAACTTTGTAGAAAAACTTGCGGCATTTGATTCACGAGCTTTCTCTAGCATATTTGTTAGAATTCTTCTCCCTTCTTTGAGTTATGAAGACCTCTATTTATAGTTGTAGAATAGAGGAATTATAATAGGGAAGACTTCCCTTCGGCCAATCAGATTTAAGTGATATGACATGTTGGACATTAATGAAATGAGCTTGTCATTTTGACACATGACATGATCGTATTGACTTCTTTGATTGACTTGGCGTGCCACATCATTTGACATGTGGTACCAAGATGGGCCTATTAGATGAAATAATATTGGGCTTATTAATTTGGACTCTTTTATTGTAGCTCAAATCAATTAATATGGATTTTAATTAAATCCGTATCTATTGGACTTAAATGATTAACCCAATTGTATTAATCCATAACATTTATTTGGAATACTATATTCATGAATTTAATATAATTTGAATCATTTCAAAATTTATATTTAATAAATTTTAAATGATTACAAAATGCCCCCTGCATTAAGTCTTGTTGAATATTATATTATTTGAAGATTAGACTTGAAGTATTAATTTAATATTATAATAATAATTATTATAATATTGTAAACAAGATATTAACATAATATTATATCTTTATTATTATAATACTATATAGAAAAGGAAATTATTTTCACCTTTACCTTATTTGGGAAAAAGAAATTTGAACTTTTTTTTTCTTCTTTCCTTTTTCTTTTCTTTCTTTCTTTCTTCTTTTCCTTTTTTTTCCTTGTTTCATAGTCCTGACCACTTCTTTTTTTTTTTTAACTTTTTTTTTCCTTTCTTTCCTTTTCTTTTTTTCCCTTCTTCTCCTTTATTCTTTTTTTTTTCTTTTTCCATTCTTACCTTTACCCCCCTTTTTCTTCATGGACAACACCCTCTAAATAGAGGTGTGTTTCTTCATATTTTTCAATCCAAATTGAAGTCTAACCCCAGGTGTCTTTGTTGAGGTATGACTTTCTTCTTCTTCTATTCTTTTTTTTTGCCCCCCCCCTTTTTTTTTGTAGGTCAAAGGGAGTGACATTTGTGCTTTGTGGATTCTATTATACAAGAATTTGATCTTAAGGTATGAAGGGATATGTTCTATGTTCCTGCTTTGAGATCATCAATTTGATGCTTTACCCTGTTCTAAATGTTTAAACATAAGGGACCAACAATACGAGGCTTTACGCTATTCTATTTTTAAACATAGGGGACCAACAATACGAGGCTTCACGCTATTCTAAATGTTTAAACATAAGGGACCAACAATATGATGCTCTACACTATTCTAAATGTTTAAACATAGGGGACCAACAATATGAGGATTTACGTTGTTCTAAATGTCTAAACATGGGGGACCAACAATATGAGGCTTTACGCTGTTCTAAATATTTAAACATAGGGGACCAACAATACGATGCTTAGAAAGTTCTCAATGTTTAAACATAAGGGGCTAACAATTCGAGGCCTTACAAAGTTCCTAATCTTTAAACATAAAGGACCAACAATGAAAGACTTTACAAAGTTCCCAAATACCCCAATTAGCCATATTCTTTTATTTTTAATTTTTTTGCCCCCCCTTTTTTGTTTGCCATCATTGATGAAGGGTAACACTTTTTTATAATGCAGTTTGAATAATGATTTTCTTCAAAGGCTATACTTGCTCAACTTCTGGGCTCAAATATCTTATAATCGGAACACAAGATAGCAAGGCAGAAACCAAACTTTTGGTTGAAAATCTTTTAGTTGGTCCTTATGCTGATGCGTGGTCACAATTGAGAAACACACTTCATAAGGCAAGTTAGACCTTAGAGTGTGACCAAACATCTAACAAAGCTTCCAAATTATGGTATCTTGAGAGACCAAGTCTTCAAGGCACAAATCTTGCGAGCACCCTTCCAAATTTAGGGCGTTGCATGATTCAAGAAGGATTATTTTGGGGGGGATAAAATTTTGTTGAAGGTCAATTTCATTGCATCCTAGGATATTGGAATGGACAAAAGATGTCCTTAGAAAGAATAGACAAAGTTTGGACAATGCTAACCTTCACGATGCTGTCTTTTCTTCTCTTTTTACTTATTGTCTAAACTCCAATATTGTGCAGGCCTTTTGTGACGCGTGGTGTACACAAATGAATACATTACTCACATCTCTTGGAGAGGAATCTATATCCCTTTGGAATTTGTATACTCTGGGCGGTCTACTGATTAGTAGGTGTCCTTACGAAAAAGTGATACCTAATGCCAAAGAGCTTATAGGTCACGATTCAACAAGGGATACATTTCTTCCTCAAACTTGTGAGTATTTGTTTGTTTCCTTTCATCATCTTAGAAGGAGAAGGGTGACAGCTCAGGGACCTCTTTTAGCGAATGGATACAATTCTGGTGTAAACAAGACATCAGGTATGAGCTAGCTCCTCCGATGAAAGAGAAGAAGACTCGACACCTATCATCTACATATAACCAAATAGGTGAAACATTAATAGAGGTGAACACATGGTTAAGCTCTCAAGAGATGACATTTTCTATGCTTAGGGTAAAACACCAAAAGTATGAGACTTATCTGGTAGCCTTCTTGTCATGTTGGTTATGTGCCTTTGTACTCCCTTAGAAAAAGGGAACCTTATTCGCCCTAAAACTTTTGTGATGGCAAGCTTAATGGTGAGTTGTCGAAGGGTTAGCCTCACGGTCCCAATCTTAGCAAGCATCTATCGTGGCTTCAATAAGATTTCAAACTCTTCACAGCTTGATCACATTAAAGTTTCTTTCCTATTCATTACCTCTATGGTTGGCTTGGTTATTACCTCAAGACACATTATCCTCTTACTGGTGGATCTTCTATCCCGCTGATGGTGGCATATTTTGGGGGTGCTGCAAAATATTTTGACAAAGATGAGGCATAAAAGAGCGTCCATCGAGGTGAAAACCTTATGTTGAATGCGACCATGCTTAATAGGCCTCAACAAACTTATTATTTTGATGATAACAAAGCTTTACAGTTTGAATTATCTTATTTTATGAGCCTTCACTTTAATTATCTTACCTTAATGAGAGGCGACTTCTTCTTCATTGAGCCATATAGTCCCCACCGATTCAGTTGTAAATTTAGATTTTATCAAGATATTTAGGGACATTGCAAAAATAATATTCGTGCTGAATCTCTTGATGAGGGAATTAGGTATTGGAGAATCTGTATCTTGCGTACTACTATGTCAAGAGAGACCTTTCCTCCTTCAGTTACTTCTGCGAAGAAATTTTTTACGGATCAATATCCCCCTTAGTGGAAAAGGTCCCATAGGAAGTTTCTTGAGGATAATTTTGAAGCTTTGGTGAAGAAGGCTGGGCCAGAATTCACCACTCCTTTAGAAGAAAAAAATCAAGATATTGGAGAGGTACTCTTGCAAGTTGATACTCCACTTTCCCTACAACCTCAAAATAAGAGGCTTAAGTCCTCTAAGGGGTCTGAGAAACAAGTGGTCCGTGCTCGTACTGGTGAGGAGAGGTGCCCCTTAATTATTTCATCTAGAAAGCAAGCCTCTCGAGAGACAACAAAAGCAACAATGGAGATCCATGTTGGAAGAGGAAAAGGCATGAATCAACTGAGTTTGAAGCTATTGAGTTGGAGATCATGGAAGAATGAGGCATTGACGGTCCTTCAAAAACATTAGCTATCCTGAGTGAAGAGGTTTTTCCTTCGACCATAAATCCCTTTTTTTTAATTTATGGTCAAGTAATTTTCTAACTTTCTTCTCTCCCATTTTGTGTAGGAAAAAGTTGTTGAAAATCCAAAGAAATCATTACAAGCGAGGCCACAAATCAGTGATGAGTCCATCGTGACATCAAAACCCGAGGAAGGATCAACTTTAGCTATTGAACAAGGTCAGACAATGACATCCACTTCTCATGATCAAGCTTCTAAAGGATTGACCCTTGATTCGGATGGTACTCCTCTACTCTTTTCAAAACCAAATGGGGCTGTCTATTTTTGAAGGAAAAATGTTGTCTCCACTCAAAAAAGAAGTACATCTTGGGCCTTTGGGAAGAGATTTATAGCAAAATTTTTAGAACTCCTCTAGACTCAATTTCATCGTACAAAGAATATATTAATGAGATTCTTCAAGAGATGAGTGAGAGCGTTTCATAGATCCTTCATCCTTGAAACATATGGTGGATTCTTTTTTCGAGCGTGCTGCCTCTTATGATCAAGAACACCCCAATTTTGTAGATAAGCTGCATGAAGATAAAAAGCTAGAGTTTCTTTCCAAGGCCAAAGAGGGTATTGAGTCACTTAGAGCAGAGGAGGGTGAGAAGACTAAAGATTCTTCTTCTAAAAGAAAGTCCTAAAGAAGGTCATAAGAAAGTTAGCAACTCTACAAGCTGAGCGAGAGGAACTTGAAGCTATTGAAAATACCGCCAAGAGGGAGATTGAAAAGGTTCTAGCCAAGATTTTATCTGCTGAAAACGAGGTATCCTCTTATGACAACATGGACTTCTTGACAAATGATGATTCTACTTGCTTGAAGCATAAGAGAGAAAGCTTGGAGGCTAGTCGTCAAGATTTGATCAACTACAAATTATTCTTAGATTAGGCTATCTTCCCCCTCTTTTGTTTTCTTTACTTCCTTTCTTTACCTTCCCAAGATTTAGATTGATATGTTAGAAAATTTTATAGAGATAAAGTTTCTTTATTTTTTTGTCTCATATCTTGTGTTTGTGGTTTTAACTTAAATTTCCTCATATGCCTTCTTTTGCCACATGCCTTAGTAAATCAAATTTAATTCACACTTGGCACAGTAGTAAGAATAAAAATAATAAAAGTCCCTCCTCTTTTAAAGCTTGTGCATTCACTTTTGCAAACTTTATGGAACTTAATGCTTTAACTTGGACAATTGACAAATCTCAAGAGTATCAACACATAAACTTGAAAGCTTGAAGACCATCACTTGCATACTTGCTTAATTTTGAGAACCAACTTGTAGAATTGGGGACTTTAACCTGGAGACTTGAGGAGTTTGAAAACTCCAACCTGTAAACATGATTAAACTTGATGATCTTAAGCATGCTATTGAAGAAGCTCACATTTCATAGGGCTTTGCCCCATAAAGAATCAGGTTAGGATATATAGTTTTTTAACACTCATGAAACTGAACTTCAAATATAATTCCAAGCGCCTATATACCTTAATAAAGAGGATCAAGTCATAACGTAGTTAAGGGGAGAGTTTTTTTTTGTCCTAACTTTTTCCTAGGCTGCCTCTTTCGAGATTTTCAACCTAGTGAACACATTTTTAGGGTCCTGTATACAGTTTATACTCTTGCGGGCTAGGAGTATCATGCAGCTTTACACTCGTACTTCAAGGAGAATCATTTGCCTTATAGATGATACCTCCTATGAAACTTTGCATTTATAGGACCGATCCTTATTCCATCTGCATCGACAAGCTTGTAAGAACCACTTTGGTATACTTCTTGTACCATATATGTTCCGTCCCACTTCGAGGTAAATTTGCCCCTGGACTTGCGTGATGTGATAATGGGCCTCTTTAGTACAAGGACTTGGTCTCCAACTTGAATAGATCATCCAAATACCTTGTACTAGAGAGTGAGGGATATAGCATAGGTCATAACCCCCTTCTAGTAGGTACTGAGTAGTACATGAGGTTAAAGAGATAGCATAATTTATAACCCCTACATATAAGTACATTGGATAACCTCAAATCATACACGAGGACAAGGAGTACAACATAGTTCATAACCCCTTCATGTAGATATGAGTAAGTGAATAGCACATGAGGATGAAAGGTAGCATAGGTCATAACCCCTAAATGTGAGCATGAGATAAGACATAGTATTGAATTACATATGAGGGTGAGGTGTACCACATAGTTCATAACCCTTTCGTATGAGTACCTTGCATAACCTCAATCATACACGAGGGTAAGAGTATAACATAGTTCATAACCCTTTTTTTGTAGATATGAGTAAGTGAGCAGTATTGATTTATACACGAGGATAAGGTATACAACATAGTTCATAACCCCTACATGTAGAAATTATCCATATACTAGAGGGTGAAGCATATAACATAGTTTATAACACCTTCTAGTAGGCTTCACAATTCACAAGAGCATAAACCTTAGCATAAGGACTCTATAACTCATCAACATGAGAGCCCAACACTTCACTTGCAATGCCATAGGTGCTTTACATGATTTAAACACAATATATGCATTCCTTTCATCACCGTAAGCCACTTGAGTCATAAACCATGCAATAGACCATCAATAACTCAAGAACCCTAATTCAGATATTTTATCAAATATTTGGCGGCTGCGTAGTGCTAGTGTAAAAATCATGCAGATCAAGAGTGAAATCATGCTAGAAAATTCAATATAAAACCATCAATAGATACTTGGTAACACCCTCAAGCAATATACAATAAAGCCTTTTATTAAATCTCATAATAGATCTTAGATTCATAGCTCAAAACATACCAAAATAACCATAATTTCATGAAACTCTAATATAGTGTGCAGTAAAATTCATAATAGATAAAACTTATGAGTAAATCAACTTTAAATCATGCAATTTAGTTAAAAAGGAAGATTGAGCATCATGGTTGAAAGGACGCAATGGTTGAAACCTACATACTTTGAGTTAGGAGAATCCTTAAAGAAGATTGGAGATAGAGACTTGAAGCTTGAATGAGAACCTTAGATTCCGGATGAGTTTTGGGAATTGAAATTTGGAGATGAAATATTGTCTAAGTGTTTTAGAGAGTATTTGAGAATGTCTTAAATGATATGAGGGTGAAATAAGACTAAGTATAGGTATTTTCACATATGAGAACGCTTAGGCAAAGACCCAAAAGCCTTGGACCAGATCAGAAAAACTGTGCAAAAATTACATAGGTGTATGTCGTGCCACAAATGCGCACCACTTACTGGAAATCGACACTTTGAAATTTGATATTGTGATTTGTTATCTCTAAAATTGAGGTTAGACCCTTTTCCCACTAATTTTACCCCCTGAATAAGTATATGAAGTTAGATTTTTGAAATAACAGATAGATTTTGAGATATATGAAAGTTACGATTTCGGGCACTTACGAAGCACATTTTGGCACTTTTTGGGGTCATTTCCAATATCTCCCCCTTGGGAACATTCATCCTTGAATGTTAAAGAAACGTACATGAGAATAGTCATGAACAAATTAGCCCCATCATGAATGCAACAACACATTTAAACACTATTTTCAAAACCTTAGCATAAGTGTCAAAATCATCATGAACTCGTCAATATAAACATGAATACATGCAAACGACATAGAGGATGAAGCATAAGACTTAGAATCATAAAAGGACCTGATGTGTTATCATAAGCTTGAATAGAATGAAAGAGGTGCGGATATTACTTTTGCATGCCCACTCCGGCTCCCCGAGAGGAACTATCAACTTGACGATTCTTCCGAAGGGCCTTGACGAACACTGCACCCTTATTAATCAACTTTTCCACCCATTCATCCAATATTCCCACTGAGACCTTTCTCCTAAGCCAACTTATCCTCCATAACACCCACAACTGCAAAGTGTTCTATAGCACTAGAGTTACTAATACATCCTCTCAACCTAGAAGCATGAAAAACTAGATGAACTATATCCATATTCACAGGCGATTCCCATTCACATGCAACTTCACCAATCTTCCTCAACACTCTATAAGAATCCATAAACCATAAACTCAATTTTCTTTCTTTCCATTCGGGCCACACCCTTCATGGGTGGGGCTTCTAAGTGAACCAAATCATCAACACAAACACCTATAGCCTACCTTAGTATCTAAAGACACCATCTCCCGCTTGGGAGAAAACCTCCACCTTACCATCCCTCACCAAGACCTCCAACTCTATCAAGACAGGGATCAAGGCCTTACTTAACTAAACCTCTTCAACCAAAGAAGATTTAGAACCATCAAAAGTACTACACAACCATTCTCAACTTCACCCAGTCTCATTACTAACCTAGTCAATTGTTGAACTTCTCCAATCACCCTCTTGTTACTCCAAAGACTCCCACTTCTCAAGATTCACAAGCAACCTCACATACATCAAAACTCACAACATCACCCTCAAACAATTCACAAGCTCTTCCTTACTTCCGGACACTAACCAACATATCAACACCAAAGACCACCACAAACATAACAAGGTAAGGGTTAAAGACCCTATTCATGAGACCTATAGACATAGCCAGTGCACTAGCCAACTAAAAGACAATATCCCAAATTCGACTTATCGAAAAGGACATTCAAGGCCTCATTTCCACCCAAAGCAACTCAATAAATAAGATAACTTAGGTTCAACACCCCTAATTTTCACAAGATGATATATGCAACCCTTAGAGATCAATTGTACCTTAAGACAAGAACTAAGGCTACCTCTTTTGCTACCTCTTAACCACCTCCCACTAAAAGACGGGTTCATTAAGGAGTTGGAATCTAACTCTATGGGCACTAAAATCAAAGGAGATACAGTATGCATGCAACTAATCCACTCCAAGTATGATCTCAAAACTCACCACATCCAATCCAACAAAATCACAAGGAAAGACCTAGACGCAACATGACCACAAAACAACACTTACGAACCTTCTAGCAATAATATACTGAACAAAGGGTAAGACATCAAAAGCTTTACATAGCAACTCGGGACACACAAAAAGCCCACTAGCAACCAAAAAGAACAAAAGAAGGAAATAGTGACACATCGGACCCATCAATGCATACACATCAGAGTCAAAGGAAACCTCAACTTACCGATAGAAACATCGAGCATCTCATCACCCCCTTCTTGGACCACATTGGCACCTTCACCTAGAGGACCATCGTCTCTACCTTTGGGTTGAGCATGAGGATAACCACTAATTTTGTGCCCAAATTCACCACAACCAAAGCAAGCATTAGACTTCTTCAAACATAGGCCACCATAACCCTTCCCACACTTTTGGCACTTGGGATTAGTCATCCCACCATTGATGTCTTCACATTGAACCTTTCTTTTTTCCCCCTTTGGGGTTATCGGGCAATCTTTCCTCTTATTCCCCTCTTCACCACAATAGAAGCAAGCATTGGTGCCTTTCAAACATGAGCCTCTATGAACCTTAGCACATGTTGGACCACATATCATCATCTCTATCCTTGAAGCTTTGGAACTTTCCTTTGAAATGGGCCCTCTTGGCCTTCCAATATCCACTCATACCATTTGAAGTCTCAAGGGTACCTACCGATCGGTTGAGTTGAGCAGTCACGACCTTGGCCAACATGGTTATAGCAATTTGGAACTCAATATCGGTAGCCCCTCAACTTGGAGGAGCTTGAGGAGTGGGGTAGGTCGGTCATCCTTCGGGTGTAAGAGCTTTTCTTCCTTTTGTGTTAGGCATGATCTATCATAGCATAGAACAATCGTTAGGAGGAAAAATTTACTTGCACTCTATATCATGACTTAGAACATGAAGAAGGAAAACATTGCCTAAAACGCCACAAAGCCTCTCACTCATAGTTGTGGTGCATAACACAACCATCAATAAGACTCCAA
>JAABOM020062103.1:0-10498 GCA_011800125.2 Solanum clarkiae
AAAAGGGTAGTAATGAAAAATTTGATTAAAATTTTGTCTTAAAATATATTTCTTAATCTGTGTGCATTATTTTAAAATTTTAGTTAATATGGGACAGAGAGAGTATCTAATAACAAAGATAAAATAGATAAATAATTTATTGATTTTTCAAATAGACAAGTAATGTTATTGAATATCTATTTTAAGTATAATAGACAAATAAAGATGGACGAAGAAAATGATAATTAATTTAGAATTTCAAAATATTATTAATAAGATTAATTTTGGTGAAATACACATTAAATTAAAAGCTTTATTAACTCTGTATGGCATATTGGAACCAGCTTATATAATGTGCATATTTCTTGTGTAAATTCCTTCCAAAATATCATATACTTCTTCTATCTTTAATTTTCTATTCTTCTTTTTTCTGCCTTCTACTCTACAATTAATGGCAAATATTGTTTCTTCTTCTCAATCTGTTCCCTCCCCCCTCTTCTCTACACCCCCTACAACTTCTTTGCAACCAACTCCTACTACTAGGTGAGTTTCACTTGAAACAAAAAAAGTATATTTTCGTGTATATCTTTCTTGTATATTCAATTTGTATTGTGTATATCCACATAATATTATCTCACAAGTCGAAGCGGGCATTTTTTAAATTTATGGGTTCTAGATTACATTACTTTTTGTTTTTACTAAGTTCTAAATAGATTATTTATACATATTAAATAAATATCTTAATACTAAATGCAAGGTTTGAGTGCACTGAGTTCTGCTGAATCCGTAACTACTAACTATCACTGTTGCTTCACACCCATCTGCGTGACAGATACATAATATATGGACATGATATACATTGTTACAATGACATTTTTTAAGTGATCGATTTATGATTTATGGTGTCATATTATGATATCAGAGAATACGAATCTCCGGAGACTGATTGGGATAATTTGGGTTTCAAAGTGACTCCAACTGATTATATGTTCATCGCAAAAAGCTCTTTAGAGGGAAATTTTGAACAAGGCCAACTAGAGCCCTTTGGAGACATTCAATTAAGCCCTTGTGCTGGAATTTTGAACTATGGACAGGTATTTTAATTAATTTCTTTCTCAATTATTACTACTTGTAATTTCACCGTTAAAACTTTAGGCATGAGAATGATGTGTATAATTAAAGAAGATAACATATTTTATGTGATCGGTGACTTTGAACTTATTAATTTAATTACACTAGTAAAACAGGGTTTATTTGAAGGAACAAAAGCGTATAAAAGAGAAGATGGACGTATTTTCTTATTCCGTCCGAAAGATAGCGCTATTCGAATGCAAATTGGTGCTGAAAGAATGTGTATGATTTCTCCTTCAGTAGATCAATTTGTGGACGCTGTTAAGAAAACTGCTTTAGCTAATAAGCGTTGGGTAATCATTCTTATTAATCTAATTAATCACATCATTTGAATTTGTATTATCAAATACTCCATGTTTACTAATAATTAACAACAGATTCCTCCAGCTGGAAAAGGGACACTATATATTAGGCCTTTGCTAATGGGAAGTGGAGCAGTACTTGGAGTGGCTCCAGCACCTCAATACACATTCCTTGTTTATGCTTGTCCAGTTGGTAACTATTTTAAGGTTTGAATACTCAATCAGTCTCTCTGTCTCTATGAGGTAGTGGTAAGGTCTGCGTATATTTTACCTTCTCCAGACCCCACTTGTGAGATTCAACTGGGTACGTTGTTGAATTCTCAGTCAACTTCCATTTTTTTTCTTTTGGCACTACTTAGGGATGCTTTCATAGAGTGTATCAGTTATGTTGATACTTGCTCCGTTTTTAAAAAGAATACTTATAAGTATGGAGTTTAAGAAATAGTGAAGACTTTTCAGTCTTGTGGTCCTAAACTAAAGTTATGTTAAATGTACCAAAATGCCGTTTAATCTTGTGGCCTTAATCATGCTGCGTGAAAAGTTGAAATTAAAGTTTTGTCAAAAAAGAAAATAAATCGTTCTTTTCTGAAACATACCAAAAAGGAAAGTCATTCTTTTTGAAACTGAAGAAGTATTAGTTATATATATGTTGACATTAGTTATGTTGAAATTATTTCTCATTTGGTGCGTGCTTACGTTATGCTCTATGTTTATTTATTTTCGTACGTTACCCAATTCAAAACTACGTCAAACATGCGATATGTGAAATTTCGTATAGCTAACATATAAAGATCAAAACTTTAGGCACATATGATTGAAGTTCAAATATTTTGCTTGAAGTTCAGACACCACATATCTAGTGTTTGTTAAAACTTGGAGAAAGGATAAATAAATAGTATGAAAAATTGAATACAAAGTTAAATAATGGTGTCCAAAGAGGTGACAATTTGGGTATTTGCATATACAGGATGCAACTGGGACACTCTCTTTATATGTTGAGGAAGAAGTTCATCGTGCTGCCTGTGGCGGAGCTGGTGGAGTCAAAAGCATTACTAATTACGCCCCGGTAATTAATAAAATACATTTTCTAAAATATATTTTATAAAACATAGTACACCATTTTTTTGTGAAAATTACTTGCGTATATTCACAAGTATAATTAAGCATATTTTTTTGTCCATGTATAGGTGATGAAAGCCATGAGGAATGCTAAAGGAAAAGGATTCACTGATGTTTTGTACCTTGATTCTGCAAAGAACAAATATATTGAGGAGGCCTCTTCCTCTAATATTTTTATAATCAAGGTACATATATATGTGCAATTTTACTTTTCTCATATAATTATGTCTTGGGAATAGTTATATCGGTGCGTTTTTCAATATGATGTGGATAATTTTAAATTAGCCGTTGACATTGAGTTAAGTCCAAGATTTATTACTTTATGTGGTAACAGAGTTGGCCCCATTCTCTCTCTCGTTTCCTAATGTTGCACCTCCATATTAAAATTGTGTACACTCCATATGTGTAACGTTGAGCGTAAGGGGTGTGAAGAGTCTCTTTAATATCGTTTAAGAAATCATCACCTGTTAATTAACCTACTTTTTTGTAATCCTGTTAGTTCCAAAATTTATTTCTTTACAAACATTCGTTGATGGTTTTCAACAACCTTCACAGGGAAAAGTCATTTCAACACCAAAGGCTAATGGAACCATTCTTGAAGGAGTCACTAGGAAAAGTGTCATTGACATTGCACATGATCTTGGATACCAGGTTAATTATAATAAAATACTGATTAATGCCAAGAACTTGATCTCATAAAAGATTAACAAAATAAATAAATTAATTTTTTAGTGATTATTTATTTAGTTAGCTAATTTCTTCCAGGTTGAAGAACGTTTGATTGAAGTAGAAGAATTAATTACAGCTGATGAAGTGTTTTGTACTGGAACTGCACTTGGTGTTGCTCCTGTAGGAAGTATTACTTACAAGGCTAAACGGTAAGTTCAATAATTAATTTATTAGGATAAACGGTAAACGTCACACGCCCTTATACGACTCTTTTTAGGATCCTGTGTAAATACAAATGCTTTGTGCACTAAGTTGCCTTTATAACTCCTAGTTAAGCAGAAAGTGTAAAAAGTAATTTTGAAAATTTCTATATGTGCAGGATCGAGTTTGATATAAGTTCAGAAGCGATAAGCCATCAATTGAACTCGAGACTTGTAGGGATTCAAAGAGGCACTATCGAGGATAAGAGGGACTGGATTGTTGAGGTTAAATGAGTCGCAATAATAGAACTCTCATAAAATTTAAGTGTTAATTGAAAATCGCGTACGATTTTCAGGGTTCGATCTAATATATTTATTTTCCTTAAATAAAAAAGATTGTGAGAATGTTTGCTAGTTTATCATGTGTCCACCGCCGTGAGCGGAAGCTGTTTGAGTTGTGTGGATTGTGTCCATTGTAAAAATTCAATAAATATACATTTCTCTAATTTTAATTTGTGTAATAAATTATAGTGCTTCAAAAACATGAATTTATGAGATTATCATGGTCTATAATAAAGGTTTTTATTCTTGATAACTCATAGCTGCAAACTCTGTTTGGATGGTTATTATGTATTGTTTTATGATGTATTGCATTGTGTTGTAATGTTTGTATTGTATTATATTGTATTGTTTCAATAAATGGTTGAATACAATGTTTGGAAATATTGTTATATATCTATAATTTGAATAATAAACCTATAAGAAATTGTAGGGTATGTGGTAGATATCATGAAAAGATATGGTGAATGATAGATTAGAATTATTAAATAATAAATAAAGTAAAAAAAATAAGAAGATAATATTAAAGTAACGACACAACCACACCAACTCGGTCGTTACATAAAATGGGTCTTTTCGTTGTTACCTAACAATGAATTTAAATGATACGATATAATGGAATCTAACTAACAATCAATACTAACATTGTATTTGAACTAACAATACATTACAATACAATAGGTAACAACCATCCAAACAAGGGGTAAGTAGTTGAATCTCTATCGAGTAAATCAAAAATTTCTCTTTTATTTTGTTCTTTTAACCACTAAATATACGAAAAAATTCAGGAGTAATCACTTTTTTTGTTAAAAACTATCTAATTTCACAAATATTTCTATCATAAATATTGATTCACTCCATAGTTTAAAATAATTACATATTATTTCACTACTGAAATAATTTTGTACAAGATTTCAAGTCAAATACAGTACTCTTTCAGATTTCTGGTCAATACATATACCAAAGATATTAGATGTATGTATTGATACATGATACACTTTGAAATACAAATACATAGGGAAGCAAGGGAGACAAAAGAGAGAAGAGTGAGATAGTCAGTATATCCCACATACATTTGCATCACATTAGATACATGTATATGAGATATCAAATAAATTTAAGATATACACTCTGAAATGTATATACATAAGAGAAACGAGTGGTAGAGGCGAGAGAGAGAGAGAGAATTAGTGTATGCCACATGCGAATCCTTCTTAAATATAATGAATCTGAAACAACTACACTTAATTTGATCGATATATATCTAATCAGGTAAATATAATACGCAAGATAATTTCAAAAATAAAAGTAAAAATATGTAATTAGATCTTAAACTAGTGAAATTTTGATTGTTTGGGCAAACTTATATGGAAGCCCAGAGGATGGGTTTATGTCATTGATTGTCCCCTACTAAATTGGACCCCTTAGGTGTGGTTAATTGCAGCTCATTTGACAAAAAGATCTAAAAATAAAGCTGATACTGGGCCCAAAATTGATGACGGTTTGGAAAAAATTAGGGTCATTTGCACTTTGGTCTCCCCTAATTATTAATTTTTTTCTCCTCAAAATAAATAATGATTTAAGCCAATATAATATTCAGTTGTACATCAAATAAAATTCGTCAAGTTCAAAAGGATTTTAATTTATTCAGTATAAATTTTAATGCGGTCCTGTTGATGTTTTTCGTATAGGAGCAAAATTAAAGATCATCTATTAGATTTTAATGAATTGAAATAAGTTGTGTTATTGAACTAGTTATTGCTTAAACTAATTAGACAATTATATTTTTAGGTATAATTTTGACAAATCTACTACAGTGTATGTATCAACATCAACGTAGGATTCCTATCACATCATTAATTAATTTCCTGTTTGCATTAATCATTATTTCTGTTACTGCAACTAAACTGTTACAAAAATAGATGACATATTGACAATATTCATCTATCGTATCTAAGATTTGGATCATGAATAGGTCATTCAACTTTTTTTTTAAGAAAAAAAAAATCGTGGCATCTTAGTTCTCATAACTTGACCACTTACTAACCCATTTCTTTCTTTAACTAACAATATAATTTAATGTTGCATGATTATGTGAATAATTTCCCACTTGCATCAGTTTCCGTCATAATTTGGAGCCCGATATTATTTATTAATCTTGTTTTATTGTTTATACACTCTAATTTTTCTTATTAAATGTGCATAAAAACCACATAAAAAGTCTTACCATTTCAAATTGAACCATATGCATGATTCTAAAAGCTTTACGTTACTCTATTAGCTAGAGGGAGTGATCAAAGACCTGGAAATTGTGAAATCAACAAGAAGGATCACACTCTCTTTTATTACTAGTTGGCCAATTAAAAAAAAAAAAGAATATATACATCTCTAACTTTGAAAAAAGTTTGCCTTTCCATGTTACTCATCACAATAAGCTTTCATTTAACTTGACTTTCAATACATATAAATATATAATATGTTTAAAGTAAGTATATAATTAAGATTATAAATTTCAAAAAAAATTTCGTTCATTTCTTAAACTTGTAATCTATTGTCACATACATACAGAGGTGGACCTAAATGTGGTAAATGGGTGGATTGGATCGGATTTGGATGGGTTGGATATGGATTGAGCTAAAATGGATTGGATCACAATTCATCCATATAAAATATGGTAAATATGGATTTCGTCAAATATGATTTGGGTAAAAATGGTTCCAACCCACTTTATTCTATTAAGCCAAAAAAAGATTTAAATCAAAGGTAGATTATTAATGCTCACTCTTATCCACTCTAATTCCACTCCCAAATAATTATTTTTTCATAAAAAAATTAAATTTTTTCTACTTTCATACGCTATCACCCTCCACTCCCACCCCACCCCGCATCCCTACCCTACCCGCACCTTTATCACCCATAATTTTTAAATTAGAAAATATCAAAAAAAATTTGCTCACTCTTCCCGCCCCTCACCCGTCCCTTACACCACACTCTATCTCAATTAAAAAAAGTGTCTCTAAGACCCATCAGACTACCTACCTCCAAATACTTTTTAAAAAAAAATTAAAAAAGAAAGAAATTTTTCACCACCCCACCCTCCATTTCCATCATAACCCACCCATCCCCACTCCCAAATTTTTCTAAAGAAAAATTTTGAAAATAAAAACAAAAGTTAATTTTTTAACCCCCATTCTCGCTCCCAAAATTTTTTCTAATTAAAAATTAAAAAAATAATTTATTTCTCCCTACTCCCACCTCTCAACCTCAATTTTTTATAAAGTAAAATTCAATTAAAAAAAAATTCATCTCACCTCCCCACTTCCATCATAACCCTCACCAAACGTCCCCACGCAGTCGCCGGGTCACCTGAGCCTCTTCCCGAGTTCGTTGCGGACCCACTTGTATGATTTTTCAGGAATGTCGCACCGGAGTCCCCTACAATACCAGAATCCGTGGGCTAACACCCACAGAAAACTGCTGAGATTGCTTGTTTCCTTTTTCTTGACCCATAAAATCCACCAGGTGTCTTTCACCATCGCCGGGTCAAGCTAAACCTCTTTCCAGGCTCGTTTCGGACCCACTCGTATAATTTTTCGGGAATGTTGCACTAGGCCCCCCCGCAACACCAGAGTTCATGAGAAAAACCCAAAGAAAACTATCGAAATTGTCTGTTTCCTGTTCCTTGACCTATAAAATCCCACAAGGCACCCCCCACCGTCGTCGGGCCACCTAGGGCTCTTCCCGGGCTCATTGCAGACCCACTTGTATAATTTATCGGGAATGTTGCGCTGGAATCCTCTGCTGTGCCAGAAACCGTGGCCTAAAACCCACAGAAAACTACCGAAAACTTTTATTTCTTGTTTCTTGGCCAATAAAATCCCACCAAGCATCCCCCACCACCTCCGGGCCACTTGCGCCTCTTCTCGGGCTCGTTTCGGACCCACTCGTATGATTTTTTAGGAAAGTTACATCGGAGCCCCCTGCAGCGCCAGAATCTATGGGCTAACACATACAGAAAAACTACCGAAATCACCTGATTACTGTTCCTTGGCCCATAAAATCCTACCAGACATCCCCTAGAGCCGCCAGGCCACCTGAAGGCCTCTTCTCGGGATCGTTGCGGATCCATTCGTATGATTTTTTGGGAATGTTGCACTGGAGCCCCATGCAACGCTAGAATCCGTGGGCTAAAACCCATAAAAAACTGTCGAAATCGCTTGTTTTCTGTTCCTTGGCCCGAAAAATCCTACTAGTCGTCCCCCGCCGCTGCTGCGCCACCTGGGCCTCTTCTCGGGCTCGTTGCAAACCTACTCTTATGATTTTTCGAGAATATTGCATCGGAGCACCCTACAGCGCCAGAATCCATGGGCTAATACCCACAAAGAATTGTCGAAATTGCCTGTTTCCTGTTTCTTTGCCCATAAAATCCTACCAGGCGTCCCCCGCCATCGTCGGGCCTCCTAAGCCTCTTCCTGGGCTCGTTGCGGACGCACTTGTATAATTTTTTTTGAGAATGTTGCCTTGAAGCTCCCTGCAGTGTCAGAATCAGTGGGCTAACACCTACAGAAAACTGTCAAAATCGCCTGTTTTCTATTCCTTGATCCATAAAATCCTATCAGGCGTTCCGCCACCGTTGAGCCACCTGGGCCTCTTCTCGGGTTCGTTGCGGACCCACTCGTATTATTTTTTTAAGAAAGTTACGCGGGAGCCCCCTGCAGCGCTAGAATCTGTGGGCTAACACCTACAGAAAACTGTTGAAATCGCTTGTTTCCTGTTCCTTGGCCCATAAAATCCCATCAGGCATCCCACACCGCCGTCAGGCTACCTGGGCATCTTCCCGGGCTCGTTTCGGACTCACTCGTATGATTTTTCAGGAATGTTGTACCGGAGCCCTCTGTAGCGCCAGAATCCGTGGGAATCGTCTGTTTCCTATTCCTTTTCTGTAAAACTATTGAAATTGTCTATTTCCTATTCCTTGACCCATAAAATGCTACCAGGTATCCCCCGTGATCACCAAGCCACCGGGCCTCTTCCCAGGCTCATTGCGAACCAATTCGTATGATTTTTTGAGAATGTTGTATCGGAGCCCTCTGCAGCACTAGAATCCGTGCGGGCTAACATCTTCAGAAAACTGTCGAAATCGTCTGTTTCCTGTTCCTTTGCAAATGAAATCCCACAAGGTACCCCCCCATCGCCGCAGGACCATCTTGGCTTCTACTTGGGCTCATTACGGATCCACTAATATAATTTATCAGAAATGTTGCGCTGGAGCCCTCTGTAGCGGCAGAATCCATGGGCTGTTTCCTGTTCCTTGGCCCTTAAAATCTAACTAGGCGTCCCCCGCAGGTGCTGGGCTACCTAGGCCTCTTCCGGGCTCGCTGCGGACCAACTCGTATGATTTTTTGGAAATGTTGCATCCGAGCTCCCTGTTACGCCAGAATCTGTGGGCTAACATCCACAGAAAACTGTAGAAATTACCTGTTTCCTGTTCGTTGTCCTATAAAATCCCACCAAGCATCCTCCACTAACGCCGCGCCACCTGAGCCTCTTCCTGTGATTACTGCGGACCCACTCATATGATTTTTTGGGAATGTTGCGCTGGAGCCTATTGTAATGCTAGAATTTGTGGGTTAACACCCACAGAAACTTACCGAAATCGTCTGATTTCCATTTCTTGGCCCATAAAACCCTTCCAGGCATCCCCCACCGCCGCTAGGCGACCTGAGCCTCTTCTTGAAATCGTTGCAGACTCACTCGTATGATTTTTTGAGAATGTTGCATTGGAGCCCCCTGCTGTGCCAGAATGCATGGCTAATACCCACAGAAAACTGCCGAAATCGCTTGGTTCCTGTTCCTTGACCAATAAAATCCTACTAGGTGTCCCCCATCGTCTTCGGGCCACCTAGGCCTCTTCTAGGGATCATTGTAAAGTCATTCGATGATTTTTTGACAATGTTGCGCCAGAGCCTCCTGCAGCGCCAGAATTCGTAGGCTAACAACCATAGGAAACAATCAAAATCGCCTGTTTTCTGTTCCTTGGCCCATAAATTCACACCAGGCGTCCTTCGCCGCAGCCAAGCCACCTGGGCCTCTTTCCGGGCTCGTTGCGGACCCACTCGTATGATTTTTCGGGAATACTGCGTCGGAGCCTCCTTTTGCGCCAGAATTCATGGGCTAACATCTACAGAAAATTACCAAAACCATTTGTTTTCTATTCCTTGGCCCATAAAATCCCACCGAGCATCCCCCGCCGCTGTCGGGCCACCTAGGCCTCTTCTCCGGCTCATCGTGGACCCAGTCGTATGATTTTTCAGGAATATTGCACCGGAGCCCCCTGCAGCGCCAAAATCCGTGGGCTAACACCCACAGAAAATTATCGAAATCGTCTGATTCATGTTCCTTAGCCAATAAAATCCCACTGGATGTCCCCCGCCGCTACTGGGGCACCTAGGCCTCTTCCCGACCTCGTTGCGGACCTACTCGTATGATTCTTTGGGAATGTTGTGCCAGAGCCCCCTGATTCGCTACCGAAAACTACCGAAATCGCTTGCTTCCTGTTCCTTGGCCCATAAAATCCTACCAGACTATATATATACATAAAATTTTATTTAATTATCTAATATTATATATAATTTTTAAATTTTTTAATAAAAGTTCGGTTCTTCGGTGTACCCAAATTTTGAACCTCTACATTGAACATCGAACTGAAGAACTGAACTTTTAAAGAAGAACACCGACATCAAATACAAAAAGTGAATT
>JAABOM020062104.1:0-10497 GCA_011800125.2 Solanum clarkiae
AGAGTTGGTTTAGGGTGTGTACTAATGCAAAATGGTAAGGTCATAGCCTATGCTTCTAGGCTACTCAAAGTGCATGAAAGGAACTACCCTACCCATGATCTTGAACTAGCAGCCGTGGTGTTTGCATTAAAGATTTGGCGTCATTATTTATATGGGGTGCATGTTGATGTCTTCACTGATCATAAAAGTCCTCAATATATTTTCACTCAAAAGGATCTTAACTTGAGACAAAGAAGGTGGATAGAACTCCTCAAGGACTATGACAAGTGTGTGCGTTATCATCTTATTAAGGCCAATGTTGTGGTGGATGCTTTGAGTCGGGTGTCTATGGGCAACCTAGCTCATGTGGATGGCCGTGGAAGGGAGATGCCTAGGGAGGTGCATAGATTTGCTAGATTAGGGGTGAGGTTGGAAGATGTAGGTAATGGTATTGTTGTTGTCTATGGTTCCAAATCTTCTGTGGTGGATGAGGTGATAGCAAAACAAGATCTAGACTCCCCCTTGCTTGAGTTGAAGGCCTTGGTGAAAGAGGGAAAGATAGAGATTTTCTCCCAAGGGGGAGATGGGGCCCTTAGATACTAAGGTAGGTTGTCTGTGCCATGTGTTGACAGTTTGAGGGAGAGAATTCTTGATGAAGCCCAAAATTCCTCTTATTCTATCCACCCCGGTTCCACCAAAATGTATAGAGACTTGAGGGATGTGTATTGGTGGGGACGCATGAACAGTGATATTACTAAATTAGTTTCTGGTTGCCATAGTTTCCAACACGTTAAAGCCAAACACCAAACACCGGGTGGCCTAACCTAAGACATATAGCTTCCTAATTGGAAGTGGGAGGTGATTAACATGGACTTTGTGATTGGGTTTCCCAAGACTTGGAATGGTTCTGATTCCATATGGATGGTGGTTGATAGGATGAAGAAATTGGCTCACTTTCTACTGGTCAAGACTACATATGGGGATGAATACTAGGTTGTACATCCATGAGTTAGTGAGGTTGCCTGGGGTTCATTTAGCAATCATATTGGATTGTGTTGCACCATTTACTTCACACTTCTGGAGATCTTTCCAAAAGGGTCTTGGTATCAAAGTTCACCTTAGTATGACCTTCCACCCTCAAATGGATGGCCAAGATGAGACAACAATTCAAACACTTGAGGATATACTTAGGGCTTGTGTCTTGGAGCTTAAGGGTAGTTGGGATGACCATCTTCCATTGGTTGAGTTTGCCTGTAACAATAGCTATTACTCTAGCATCGGTATGGCTCCTTTTGAGGCTCTTTATGGTAGACATTGTAAATCACCAGTGGTTTAGTTTGAGGTTGGAGAGGTGGCTTATTTGGGGCTGGATCTCATTATGGAAGCTCTTGAGAAGTTAAGATGATTAGTGAGAGATTGAGGACAGCCGAAAGTCGTTAAAAATCCTATACCGATGTACGAAGAAGAGACCTAGAATTCCAAGTGGGTGATTGGGTTTATTTGAAAGTTTCCCCAATGAAAGGTGTAGTTTGTTTTGGCAAAAAGGGGAAGTTCATTCCTTACAAGGTGAGTCAGTCCTTACAAGGTGACTAAGAGTGTAGGCAAGGTAGCTTATGAGTTGAAGTTGCCTAGTGAAATGAGTTTGATTCATTCGGTATTTCATGTCTCTATGTTGAGAAAATGTGTTGGTGATCCTAATGCCATTGTGCCTCCTTATGATCTGGGTGTTATTGAGGATAACATAACTTATGAGGACGTTTTGGTTCAAATCCTGGATAGGAAATTAAAGAGACTGAGGAACAAAGAGGTAGAATTTGAAATAAGGCGGAGATGTGTTTTTCACCCGACAGTTTTTTAAGTGCGGTCCAAAATATTCTAAGTGTTGGGCCTAAATTTCCGAAATGTGTTTTTATGTATACTTAGTCAAATCTCACCCTTATATCCTTCTAAACATTTCCTAATACTCCCCAAAACACTTAGCCATATTTTCACTGCAAATTGCAAACTCCAAGACTCAAAACTCTCATCCAGATTTAAGAATTCTCTTCAACCTTCAAGTCTCCATTGTCAACCTTCACTAAGAACTTCTCCGAAGCTAAGGTATGCGGTTAAACCATTAGGTCCTTCCACCCATGGTGTCTAAACCCTCTTTTACTTAATAATGCATGATTTAAAGTTGAGTTTACATGTGGGTCTTGTATATTGAGATATTTATTGCACAATGATTTTAGTTCATGAAAGTATGGTTGTTTTAGCATATTTTGAGCTCTAAATCTTGGATCTAATGTTGGATTTGATTAGAAATTTTGATGTGAATGTCTTGGGGGTGCTGAAAGTTGTTGATTGATAGTTTTACTACATATTTTATTGCATGATTTCATCTCTAAACTGCATGGTCTTTTACCCCCATTACACCCCCAAGATGTTTGATAAAATGTCCAGTTGTGGTTTCTTGAGGAAATGAAGGTCCAAAGCATGAGATATGGCATGAATGATGTGATGATGACGAAAAGAGCTTATGTAAATGATATGATTGATGTTTTAATGATGTAGTGAGCTTATGCATATGATGAACTCTATATAAAGTGTTGCGTTAGACGATGCCCGATCCGGGGGGACAATAGCCCGGATAACCTAGAGGAGTGTTCATACTCATCCACCTCGGTGATAGGGCGGCATAATCAGCAATCTAGATGGGGGTTCATACTCATCCACCTCGGTGGTAGGGTAGCATAATCACCAACCTAGATGGGGGTTCATACTCATCTACCTAAGTGATGGGGTAGCATCATCACTAACCCCAAGGAGTTCATACCTTGGAAATCTAGCTTGGTCTCTTCCATACATATGATATCTTATATGAGCATGAGTTACTTAAAGTATGTTTTACTTCTTCATTGATCATATATGCCATATTGTTATACTATGTCTATTGTCTAATGTATGCATTTTGAGTATAATGTCTATCAATTGTTGCATTGCACCCCACATGCTTAGTACATTCAAAAGTACTAGCACATACTCTTGCCTACATGATATCACCATGTAGGAACTGGTGCCTTAGTTGATCATCCTCCTACTCCACGTGACTAGATGATGCAATTCCAAGCTTTTTGGTGAGTTCTCCATTTCAGGGACTTTGGTTTATGTTTTTCCTCTTATCTATGTATTGAGATACTACCTTATGTTCTACTTAACTATGAGGGTAACCCCGGTTACTTTGTCTTGGCCCCCGCTCTATTTATGTAATTAGAGGTGTTTGTTGGATGAGTTATGTATTTATGATATGAGACATGATTCCTTATCTCTTGATGTTGATGTGTTGCAAAGTTTTCCCTTAGCCCTAATGCCCATTTTGTTTTACATGCCTTTTATATGCTTCCGCAACTAAGGATGTGTAATGACAAGTTAAGAGGCTTGTTTGGGGTTCCTCCGGTTTCTCCATTTGTCGTGTCATGTCTGGGTCCTAAGCTTGGTTCGTGACATGAATGCACAAGAAAAATGGTGCAGGAGCAATTCATGGAACCACCTTCAAGGGTCATGGTGCGCACCATGGGCCTTGTTGGGTTCCGTGGTCTGCACCCTTAGAAAATTCATATGCATAGATTTCACTAAAATGACCATGACTTCTTGATTTGAACTTGAAATTATGTGTAATTAGATGTGATGGAAAGCTAATTCAAAGATCTTTAATTTGGTAGATCATGAAGCACCTAATTATTTTTGTGCTAAGAGATATGGCCATTTAAATTTGAGTCTTACACCGATTCACGCAAAAAACTTAGCAAATGGAATTTATTTGTACTTCGCTTGATATAGGAGACGCATAATGACCTTAAACCACATACATATCCTTGAATTGAATGTTTGAAAGTTAATTTAGCTTGAGCTTGAAGGTCCCATAGATATCTAAAGAAGGAATCAGAAAGCATTTTAAGTGAGTGAATGAGGGACTAAGTATGGAGTGTATGGGGTGATACGAATAGCTTAGGAACTTATTTTGGAGGGCAAGGGAGTCCTTACACATCTTATCTGTATAGGAATCCAAAAATTACTTAGAAAATATTGCCAACTGCACCTCCACGACATACTTCATGAGTCTTGATTGATGTCACCCAAGTTGCACCTCCTTTTTGGAGTATAAAGCGGTCTTTGTCAAGAAGTAAAACCTAACAACAGTTAGGGTCGACCCCATAGGGAATACATAGACTCAAGACAAATTCACCAATATGCAATCCGAGTAGTTAACTGACTCAATTCCCCAAAAGGTTGGGGGGTTTGCAATAATCATTTAGAAAAATAAGCTAACTATCACGAGAGAAAAATCAATAATAGAGAGCAACTAGGGTATTGTGTTCCCCATGATTCCCCCACTTAGTATCACTAGATAATCTAATTCTTTTCCAATGTATAGCATTCAGGATGATAATTTAAGTTCATCAAGCCTTTTGGTCAAGGGTGAGACATGAATTTCACTATGCGACTTTCCCCATCTCCATAGTGTACATTACAAACTATTGCTTATAAGTCACACAACAACCTAACCTTGGCCCAATTTGGTTGATTAGATGAGAACACATCAACTGAATCTTGTTAGTTATTCTCTTGTCCTATTCATTACTTCCTTGGTCTAGTTAGTATCCCTACGCGAGTTCTATTGTTGGCCACTACTAGTAAAATGCAAAATGAAGAGAGTTAATTAATACATGCATATACACCTTCCATGAATTGTGAATTATCCGGTTTTACTTGTTAGTTCTTCATGATTTTTACAACACTAGTTGTGGATTTAGCTACTCATGCTATATGTAGATAAAGAAATTATGAATTGAAAAGACATAATAAAATACTTACACAATTGTATTAGGAACAAGAAATCCAAAGTCAATGGGAATCACACGCTTGAAGATCAAATTACACTACAAGTGTTCCGAAAGACTCTCTCACAATTTTCTCTCTCAAATTATTGAGTTCTCTGAGTGCTAAACCTAAAATTAATGAAAGCTCACGTGAACTGCTGAGAACTTCTGAAAAATAACATAAAAAACCTATTTATAATAATTAAAAACAATTCCTAAACAAATTTAGAAAACTGGTTGGTACACCATACAAAAGGTACTTTACGACCCTTATTGTCTTCTAGGCTCATAGTAGGGGTCTTGTAATTAGCTGCTGTAATTTTGGAGTTCACTTTTATAACACCCCTTTATGACTCGTAAAGTGGTTTATATAAAGGGGGTTTCGTGTGATAACTTTCTAGCAAGTTCACTTCTCTGATCCTCAGGGCACGAAAGGTCTTCTACGACTCGTAGAAGGACTCATACAACAATAAAGCCCAACAGCTTCTATAATTTTTCCCAAATAATGGCTAACCTGTGATCCTACAAGTCTAATCACAAAAACACATAAAACACACAAATATGGCATTGAGAATACATAAAATCCTAAGTTTTCAGCATCAAAAGTGTTGTAATTTGGTAGTATATCAACACCCTCAACTTAAAATTGTTGCTTGTCCTGAAGTTATGGACTCAATTTATATAGCCAACATAGTAACACACAAACCTTAACTCAATTACTTTCGACGGGAGGAATAAAATTCTTTTGAAAAATTTTTGGAGGAAAATACACTAGTCTGCACCCTGGCATGTCATAGACCAGTGCATTTTTAGTGACGTTATTTATTTTAATTTCAAGAAGTGTATTTTGGGTGTTCCCAACCCATTTTAAGTTTAATAAATGAGTATTAAAGTTTTTTGTTTTCAAAATTAAGGTTCAAACCCATCTTTCTTAGTGATCAGAAGTGAGGATTTTGAGAGAAGAAGAGTAAAAGAGCCTAGATCTTGAGTCAGAGTTGAATTCTTGATGGAGGGTCGTGATTAACCTTGTTTCCAAGTATGTAAGGCTACCTAAAGTGTTGTACTTGTTTATCCACATACCCCGTCATTAACTTGAGTCGTTATTTTGTGTATAAATTGCATTCTTTAAAACTTATGATTCTGAAATCTTGAATTCTTGTATAGGATTGAGTTTCTTGAATATATTTGAGACTAATTACGAGTTGCACCATTATTACTTAAGTTATGAATGTATTTCACATGATTGATACATGAACCCTAAACTTAGGATTCTCCTTTCTTACTAATTTAATTGAAATTGTGCACCCAACCATTGAAACTAAGTAACGTGAACCTGAGAAGTACATTTTCTTGTTTCATGTATGTTTTCTTGCTTTATGTGTGCATGTAATGAGTATCCATCATGTTGTATATGTTGCACATGCTAATATGATGTCACCTGACCATAATTCATGAGAGTCTTTCATGATGCTGATTGGAGTCTTGAGTTACATTGCATGGACGACGTCCTATGTTATTGAGTTGTTGAGTAATTGAGTTGAGCTACAAAGAACTGAGTTCACTTGTATGAGATGAGTCTAAAAGATGAGTTGAGCTAATTTATATGAGTATGATTTAGTCTTGGAAGGAGTATTGAGAACAGAGTTGGGTGAAGAGAGTCACCTAGAACTACGTTGCCAGCATATGATGGTCGCACAGGATAATTCTGGTGGCCCAAGTCCCCAGGGAGGGACACTCTCTTAGGATATGAGAGAGAGGTAGAGGTTCACACATCCTTTTCTGTTGCAATTTAAGGACGGGTGATGCAACGATGCCATATTCGTTGTGCATCACAAAAACTCATGGTGGAGGGGGAGTTATATCTGTTAGAGAAACATCCAAGCAACACTTGAGTTAAGCATACCCTGATTTTCGAACTGAGTTACATTAAACACTGATTCAATTTTTTAAAGCATGATTTCAAACTTAAAAACTTGCATGATTTCTTGAGTTGAGTTATGAGATGAAGAGTTGAGTCTTCGGTCGAGTCTTTTGACTAGTTTGAGCTTTATCTATTTATTTTTAGCTTGTTTACATGTCAGTACATTCCATGTATTGACACAATTGGCACCGCCTTATTTCATGATGTAGATATGAGAGATAGGTGACTTCAGCAGATACACCATTGAGGTTCAGAGTTCCGAGATCCACAAATTGGTGACCTTACTTTTTGGAGGAGCCTATTCTTATTTTATTCAGTTCTTTACTTGTTAATTGGGTATCCATGGCCTGTTATGGTATCTTCTAGATGATTAGAGTACAGGATTCATAGACCTAGAGTGGAGTATTATCAAGTAATTTATATTCCATCTTGAACTATTTTGAGAAACTATTTATATTAATTTTGTATTTTCTTTAAATGTTATCCTTGATTATTTCTTCCGCTGTTGAGTAAGATGTGACGATATGGCCAAGAGGTTCACTCAAGGAGTAGAGATAGTCTTTGAGTGCCAGTTATGTCTAGGGTACCCTCGTGGGGTGTGACAAACATGGTATCAAAGAACATAGTTCAAGTGTCCTAGGGAGTCTATGAAGCGGTGTCTAGTAGAGTCTTGTTTATAGGTGTGTTGTGCACTACATTTCATAAGCAGGAGGCTATAGGACATTAGAAAGTGTTACCCTTCTTCTATAATCTGAGTTTATGTAATAGAGTTTAACTTTATGAAAATCTTGTTCTAATTCGTGCATTACACGTTTCCAGAATATACCTCCAAAACAAACTACTACCTATAGAGATGCCTCAGCCCCAGTTGCTGAGAATCTCCAACCACATGTCCTGGCTCAGATAGAGATAAGAAGATGGGGTCAGCCTGCTAGGACTACTGAGGTCCCACAGGTATCCCCTGCGTAGCCACAGATGGCTCCCACTTCAGAGGTAGATTTTAGGGCAGTCATTACCATACTTACTTAGCTAGTGGCCTCACAGAGAAGTAGCTGAGGTCCCCAAGCTCCTACTTCTAGCTCCCAAGAGCGTACAACTGCTACTAGGCTCAAAGACTTCTTAAGGATGAACCCACCAGTCTACACGGGGACGGAGGTTGAGGAAGACCCGCAGAATTTCAGCGACAAGATGTACAAGATGTTGGGGCTATGTATGCTAGTGTGGTTGAAGGGGTTGAGCTTGCCTCCTACCAAATTAAGGACATGGAATATGTCTAGTACAACCAGTGGGAGGATAGTTGACGTGAGGATGTTGGGCCTGCTGACTGGGATGAGTTTGACAGTGCTTTCCTCGACCACTTCTTTCCCTAAGAATTTAGGGAGATGAAGATTGAAGATTTCGTGAACCTGAAACAGGAGGGATGACATCAAGGAGTACAAAGTAATGTTAATTAAGCTATCCAGGCATGCTCCAGAGATAGTTCGGACATGCAAAATTATTGATTCCAGGCATGGACATTTCCCAAATAATGGTTTACGCCTAACAAACCTAGGAGGATAAGAAGAAAGACAGAGAAGAGCACATGAGCAAGAAAGCCAAGTCCACCGGGCATGAGGATAGCCAGCACAAGAAAGATAAGGGGGACATATCTTACTTCTAAAAGAGGCATTCAGGGTATGCCCCATCATCAGCCAGTGCACCCACTCCAAATGTCAGGTATATTCAGAAATCGCAGGAGCAGTGGAACTTTAGAACACTGGGTTCACAAACTAGTGTGACCCTTGGCTCGAAAGGGAAACCACTTTGTGGGAAGTGTGGTAGGATGCATTTGGGGGAGTGCAATGAAGAAGGAAATGGTTGCTGTAAGTGTGGCTAGATAGGTCACTTCCTGAGAGACTGTCCACTTTTGGGCAACAGGGCCTAGTCTTTTGCTACCACGCCACCACCCAGAGGTAATCAAAAGGGTGCCCAACTAGTATAAGTAGAGGAACGAACTATCTCTATGCAATGGGGAACAAACATGACCCAGAGGTGGTACCATATGTCGTGACGGGTATGCTTCGAGTCTTCACTTTCAATTGTTATGCTTTACATGACCCAGGGGTGACAATGTCCTTTGTAACACCATATATGGCTGGATAATTTGAAATTTCTCCTGAGTGTTTACTTTAGCCTTTCTCTGTTTCTCTTCCTGTTGGTGAGTCTATCATAGCCAAGAGAGTTTGTAGAAATTGTGTATTGGCTATCTACCATAGGGGTACTCTTGTTGATCTGGTTGACATAGAGATGATTGACTTTGATATAATTCTTGGTATGGGCTGGCTTCACACCTGCTATCCACTGTCGACTATAGAGCCGGAACCATTAAGTTTCAGTTTCCCAGTGAGCCTGTTATAAAGTGGAGAGGAGATTCTGTTGCACCTAAGAGAAAATTTATTTCTTACCTTAGGGATAGAAAGTCAATCTCAAAAGGGTTCATCTACTATCTCGTGCGAGTTAAATTTGATGATGTTGAGCCTCCTACATTTGAGTCAGTCCCAATTGTGAGTAAGTTCCCAGAAGTGTTTCCCAAAGACCTACCCAGAGTCCCTCCTGATAGGGAGATTGACTTCAGGATTGATATTCTTCCCGATATCCAGCCTATCTTAATTCCACCATATAGGATGGCCCTCGCTGAGTTAAAGGAGTTGAAGGAGCAGTAAAGAGATTTGTTAGAGAAAGGCTTTATCAGACCGAGTGTGTCTCCTTGGTGGTGCTCCTATTTTGTTCGTACGGCAGAAAGAGGGGTCTCTAAGAATGTGCATAGATTATAGGCAACTGAACAAGATCACAATAAAGAATAAGTATCCCCTTCCTAGGGTATATGATCTTAAAACGACCCCAAAAAGTGCTAGAAAATGTGCCCGGAATCGTAATTTCCATATATCTAAAAATCCATGCACGATATCAAAAATCTGACTTCATATTCTTGATCAGGAGGTCAAATGGAGTGGGAAATGGGTCTAACCCCGATTTTAGAGTGGCTGTATCAAAATTGAAAAATCTCAAAATGCAATTTCCAGTGAGGTCTGTGCATTTTTGGCACGACGCGCCAGCAACCAATTCCTGTGAATTTATTTTCTGTCTGATCCAGGGCTATTAAGTCTTGGTCCTAGTGTTCCCAAATGTGAAAATAGCTATATTTAGCCATATTTCACCCTCATATCAATTAAAACAATTCCCAATACTCACTCAAACACTTAGCCAAATATTTCACTCCTAATTTCAAGTCCCAAAACTCATCTGGATCTTAAGGTTCTCATTCAAGCTTCAAGTCTCCATTTCCAATCTTCTTCAAGGAATCTCCAAAGTCAAGGTATGTGGGTTTCAATCATTAGGTTTTTTCACCCATGGTGCCCAAGCATCCTTTTTACCTATAATACATATTTCTAGTTTGATTTTACATATGGGTTTTCTAGCATGAACTTGTCTATGAACTATGTCCAGTGGCTATTTTACTATGTTTTGAGCTATGAATCAAAGATCTATTATGAGATTTGATGAAGGGTATTGATGTATATTACTTGAGAGTGTTACCAAGTATTGGCTGATGGTTTTACATTGGATTTTCTAGCATGATTTCACTCTTGAATTGCATTGTAACTATACACCGCCAAGTGTTTGATAAAATATCCGGTTATGATTTCTAAAAGAGTTTAAGGTCCAATGCATATGTTATGAGTTGAATGACCTTATGAT
>JAABOM020062105.1:0-10496 GCA_011800125.2 Solanum clarkiae
CTAGTGCCTTAGAGGAATTGAAATTGTTTAGTTTTGTAATGCAATAGCTGAAATTAACATTATGTTTCAATTAAGTCCTTTATTCATATACTAATTTTCCCTCTCTCCTCTTCTATTGCATGTAACAACCATTCGAGTCTGTTTTGGACTCCTCCCTTGCATATCTGCGAATTTCGAGTCGTCCTATTCTATTAGAGTCGTTGAGCGGCTGGTCACAGGATGGAGAAGGCTGATATACAGGTTTTGGAGGCATAAAATCAGTGTATATATATTGATATATACTAATATAAAAAATGATATACACTAAGTGTATATCACAAGAAATGTGGGTCAAAGGACTAACCTAGAGGCAACAACAGTAAAAAGAGAGAAAAGGCTATGCAGGCCCAACTTATCTAGAAACTAGGACAGGTGCATTTGAGCCTGCCGAGCAAATGATCAAGATTTCTTTTGATGTATTTTATTTTATTTGATTATCATGTTTCGTGTTTGTTCTAACACTAACATTTTATTTGTGTTGTTATTAATCTAATTAATTTCACCAACATGTTTGTCATTTCTGTTAATTTCTTTTTTTTTATTTCTCTTTGATGCTATAATTGTTTCTATGAAATTAGACTTTAGTGAAAAATTTTTCAAAAATGGACCAAGTATTAGTCATTTTTCTTGCAAAATTAGCCCATTTTTTCAAATTTAGTCAATTGTCCCAAAATTAGTCTTCTTTCAAATTTAGTCAATTTTTTCAAATGTAGTCAGCATTTTTTCAAATTTAGTCAAGTCTTTCAAATTTAGTCAACATTCTTTCAAATTTAGTCATTTTTTCACATTTAGTCAAGTCTTTTAAATTTAGTCAAAATTCTTTCAAATTTAGTCATTCCTTTCAAATTTGTTCAAACTCTTTCAAATTTAGCCAATTCTTTCAAAATTAGTCAATTTTTAAACTAGTCAACTTTTTCAAAGTCAATCAAATCTTTAAAAAGTTAGTCAATTTCCTAATCATCGGTCAACCGCATGTTAGCGACCATTTTGAGTGAATAAGTTCTTCTCAAAGTGGAAATTGAACCCGAACCCTTCCTTTGGTATTTTTAAAAAGATTTTTATGTTAAGTATTTTTAAATGTTTATTGGTTTCCTAATTATCCTTAAAATTAGGTGGCGACTCTTTCAATTTCCAGGAATTTGATTTATACTTAAATTAATTAAGTATTAGATTGAATTTTCCGAGAAAATCAAGTAAAGTCATTTTTCTCTAATTCAACCCAATACATGGTCTTGTATTACTAGAAATTAAAACATTCATAAATCTGCAAAGAGAGGAAGAAAAAAAAACGGGAAGTGATGAAGATTAAAAGAAAAATTACCTTGCACTTCAGTGGTTGCACGATGAACTCAAAAAAACATCCGCTTAGAAGCTCACAAATTGATGTTTTGCCATGACAAAATATGAATATTTATGGCCCCAATGTAGAGGCATGTCCCCTAATCCTTGACAAATATTGACAGGAGTCCTAATACTATTTGGACGAAAATTTTGAGGCAGTGAGTAATTTCTTCACTTCAAGAAGGATATGAAATATTTTTTTTCTTAAAGTGCATGAATAAGTATATTCTAGTCGATAAAGGACAATTGTTGTTTCTGCATGTTATCAACGTGCTCGCGTGACAATATTGCATTCTAGTCCAAAAAGGACAATTAAAGTTCCTTTATATACCCATGTGGCAACATGATACATATATTTATAAAATTAAAAAAATATACTCTCAAGGATATGTATGTGACACAATGTTCAAACAAAGAAAATAATGTTTTCATAACATTTATTGATCCTTTTAAAATAAATAAATTGAGGTTTCAAAATTAATACTTCAAGTCTAGTCTTCAAACAAAAAATATCTCCACGAGACTCGAAGTAGGGGGCATTCGTAATCATATAAAATTTATATTAATAAATTTTATAATATGATTCAAATTATATTAAATTCAAAATATATTAGTCCAAAAAAATAAATGTTATGAATTTATATAATTGAGTTAATTAATAAAGTCCAACAAAGTATGGATTTAATTAAAAGTACAAATTCACGTGGGCTACAAAAGATGACCAAATTTACCAGGCCCAATATTCCCCATCCTAGAGGCCTACTTAATGCCACATGGCGGATAACATGGTATGCCAAATCAAAAAAAGAAGTCAATAGGATCATGCCATGTGTCAAAATGACATGGCATTCTTGTCTAAATCAAAGACCAATAAATATGTGTCACATGTACAAGTAATTTGTCTCAACTAATCAAATATTGTCATGTCACTTGAAAGGAGTCCTATTCTTATCACTTTTCCTACGCCACGTCACCTTAAATTTGATTGGCCAAATGAAAGTCTAATTCCATTATAACTCACAGAGTCCTATTCTTATTACTTTTTCTGAGCCATGTCACCTTAAATCTGATTGGTAAGTCTGATTCTATCATGACTCCTCTATTCTATAACTATATAAAGGGGTCCTCATAATTCAGACTGGACATCAAGAATTCTAACAAGAAGCTAGAGAGAGCTCGTGGATCAAACGTGCGCAGATTTCTCTACAAGCAACACGAATTCAAGAAATCAAGCATTCAAGTTCAAGAACATATCAAAGACTAAGACCACGGGATTCAAGAACAAGCCCAAAAGCCCTTGGATTCAAATACAAATCAAGATCAAGTTCAAGAATAAGATCATATCAAGTTCAAGTTCAAGTTTATCAAATTCATATATCAAGATCAAGACCACCGAATTCAAGATCAAGCCCAAAAACCTTTGAATTCAAGTACAAGTCAAAATCAAATCTATCAAGGTTTTCAAGATTCAAGAACAAGCTAAAGAGCCCCTTGAATTTATATTTGAAAAGGCGAATCCGAGGATTCATAGAGATTGTAGAACTCACTCCTTGAAATAAAATATAATGTTTCTTGCAATAATTTTTGGTTCCTTGATTAATATTTTCTAAGACACAAATTTTATTGTCATACACCAAGAAACTCAAAAATTTGAGGTCAAAAACCCCGAATTTTATTAGGTTAGTTTGATTTATATATTTAAAAATTCAACACAAATATTTTAATTTGGTGTTTAAGAAATCTGAATCAATCTGGTCCATGTACGCCCCTAATAGTACCTATAAATGGTGAAGCACCAACCACATACAAGATGAATACTCGCTGTCGTTTTAGTGTCTCCTCTTGGATCTCACTATCTAGATTTACTGTTGAAAACTATTATATATTAGCTCTAATACTACTTTCTACATAATTATTTTAAACCACAAAATTTAACGATATTTGGATATATTATATGCATTTTTTCCCAAATGATTTAAAAGTTCTTATAAATTTTTAAAATTTTATATTCTGTTAATTTAAGAACATAAAATAAAACGAGTGAGTAACATATTATTCTAAGAATTAGGAAAAGAAAACCATTAAGCAAGATTTTATGTTATTGCCTTCTTTCAAACATAATTATAACAACCTCTCAATCTACATACAAAGATAATCACAAAGTTTCATCATACATGATACTTTAAATATAATTATAATAAAAATATTTCAACTTCTTCATAGAAAACATCACAATATTTCACTGAACATGAAAGTTTTTTTAATCAACTTGAATTTAAAGTCATTCTTATTAGTATCCCAATAAAGTCCTATTTCATCATCAATGCTCAATCCACGCCGTGTGAACAAAATCCTCAGACAAAAGTCCATAGTCATCATTGGACATCATCTAAACGTAGGTGTTATACTGTTTGTGGTTGTTCTCATCAGTGACATCCCATACATAAAGATGTTGCTTTTTTCCCTCCCCATCTGATATAAACTCAACCATGGGCTCCAGCCAGTATGAAAAAATATATTGAAAAGTGATTGTATGCGAGAGCAATAGTAGCTTGGAGGCTAGCTCAGAAAGCGTGATGACCTTCTTTATCTTTCAGGGGTCAATGAGAGGGGGCAGAGTGGGTGGTCTTCTCAATAAAAATAATTTGTAGAGAAATGTATTTGATGAATTTTAACAATGTTGAGAAAAAATGGGCAGGGATTTATAGTGATGTTTCGGGATTATATTTGGGAGGTATATGATACTATAACTATTTTTCCAATAATTCTTGGTTTCACATAATTAAGATTAGATTACTTAAATTGGATCATATTTAAATTTTCTCATCACTTTTCTACTACAACTTGATTTGATGAATCTAGCACACAAGTAAGTAATTTATATATAATTATAAGCAATTTTATTTAATAACTTATAATAAATAATAATTAAATATATTTGACATGTATAACATAAAAAAGCAAATAACTCTATTTAATAGCACCTAGGAGGGAAGAACAAATTGAGGCGAAAACTGCATCAAATTGCAAATCAAGTTAGACTGAGAAGGAAACTTGACAAGTGTTTTGGTTTTGTGTGGAATGAAAAAACTCAACAATATTAGGTTGGGTTGGTTTAAACTTTAAAAAATCAATCAAGATCAATCCAACCTGACATCATATATTTAATTTTTAAAAATTATTTTATACATAAAAAGATTTACTTTGATATAATCTATAAATATTTCTTATTTTTTATATAGCTTTTATCTTTTAATAATATTATTTCAAATTTGATTTAGAATTTTGAATAATCCAAATAAAGGTTATGTTCCATAAATATCTGTTATCCTAATAATGGTCAAATCAAAGTCAAGTCAATATTATTGCTAATTAAAAAAGTCAAGTCAATACAATAATTAATGTTAAATATTTTTCTTTAGTAATATATTAGTTTAGATAATTAAAATACATAACATAATTATTTTTCTTTAATATTTAGTCATATAATCAATAATTACTAGACTTGTTTTATTACGATATAGTCTTTAAAATTATAATCACCTTAGATACTTGTATTTGGGTAGAATTGAAGAAGAAATATAAACTAATTATATGTTTGTATGAATACTTTACTGGAGAGAACCTCAAAACCCAAGAAACTCAAAAAATTTGAGGTCAAAAACCCTAAATTTTATTAGTTCGGTTTGATTTATATATTTAAAAATTCAACACAAATAATTTTTGGTGTTTAAAAAATCCGAATCAATCTGCTCCATGTATGCCTCTAATAGCACCTATAAATGGTGAACCAGCAACCACATACAGGTTGATTGCTTGCTGCCATATCAGTGTTTCCTCTTGGATCTCACTCTCTGGATTTACCATTGAAAATTATTATATATTAACGCTAATATTACTTTCTATGTAACTTTTTTAAACCACAAAAATTCGATGATATTTGGATATATTATATGCATCTTTACTAGACAATTTAAAAGTTCTTATTAATTTTTTTAACATCATATCTGTCACGCCTCGGGAGGGCACCCAAGGCGTGGCCAGCACCCGAGACTATTGCTAGTCCCCAAGCGAACCACTTGTCCTCATCTTAATTATTTAATCAACAAACTCTATAAATCAGCGGAAGACATAAGGAAATTTAAATGGGCACATCTATCTAGGCTCAAAATAATATAATAAATGAAAGGCTAGTAGAAAGAACTAGCACAACAAGTCTTAAAAATCAACATTCATCTCTAGTCTATGAAGCCTCTATTACTATCAAGTGTTGCCAATGACAGACTCATGGCTACCTCAATCAAAATTAAGCTAATCTAGTCTAACTCAAAGCAAGATGAAATAGATATAACGAATCCTCCAAAGTAGAGGAGGCTCACCAGTTAACTGAACGTCTTATATCCTCAACGATGTGCCTATTGATGATCTCTAATCCTTGTATTTGCATCATAAAGTGATGTAACACTGAGTGGAGTCAGTACATGGAATGTACGGTATGTAAAATAGCTAAATGAAACAGGAACATCTAGAATCATATGAAACAATAATCAACTCAGAATAATAACAATCAACATGTCAAGTGCCTATCTAAAGAAAGAAAAAAGAGTAGGCAATTAACCCATCCAATCCTTCAAACCTCATCAATCAAATCAGACTCATCTCAACTCAGAGTACTCAATTTGAGAACTTTCTGGGAGTTTCTCTTATCCGACAACAACCACTTATGAGCCAGCGATTGTACAACAATCTCGCTAAATGTTGCCACAACCATTCCATACATGCCAGGTAGGGAACGAAACGAAACCATAGTGGACAAGTCCAAAATGGAGACAATAATCTACAAGTCCTCTATTGTTTTAGGGACTTCTAATCAGAGGGAACCTCAACATAATGTGATGTGATTGTCCTAATCCTCATCTACACTTGGCCACATAGTTTGATGAGTTCAAGTTAGATTAACTCTTACTCTTTCGGTGCTCGCTACTCCTTCCAAGACACAATGCTCATAAAACAATCCATCCAATCAAACTATCTCAATCAACTCATCTCAAATCATCCTCGTAGAAACTCTCATCATTCAATTGGTCTCATAGAGACTCCAAACATACTATCAATTTATCTCTCAATCAATAGCTCAAGGCTTAGAACAATCATTAGAACAATCGAGTAGATAATTCATTAGAGTTCATTTGGGAACACTGATGGACCATCAAATACTATCAACCTATCATCATTCTCACATTCACAACCACAATCATAATCGAAATTCTCAATCAAGGGTCTAGACTCAATCTCTATCTTCATTCCTGTAATCTTTATGCAATAATAAGTAGGGTTTAGGAAACAATTCATGCAAAAACATCCAATTCAAGAAAAGAGTTTATGATGATCATCAACATACGTAAATAAATATAATAATATAATTTTTCAAGAATTAATCAAGAATTATGC
This sequence comes from Solanum clarkiae, assembly GCA_011800125.2. Classification (NCBI taxonomy): domain Eukaryota; kingdom Viridiplantae; phylum Streptophyta; class Magnoliopsida; order Solanales; family Solanaceae; genus Solanum; species Solanum clarkiae. The sequence goes on from JAABOM020062105.1 coordinate 6,832, forward strand.
ATGTAAAATCATAAACTTTCAACTCTCTTCTAAGACCATCTATGGGGCACATGAGAGAACAATCTCATGCTTTTAATTTAACCTTACATACCTGGGATGAAGCTATTAATAATCAACTTCAAGAATTTGCCTTCGAATTCCTCAATCTACACTTCTCTCTTCTCTTCTCTCAACTCCTAGTCTTTCAAGTGATTAGAAAAGTACTTAGAATGAAATTAAGACCCCTTTTACCCATCAAAACAACCTAATCTGATCCTGTTTTAAGTTTAGGAGGGGTGGGGAGGCGTGCACTAGTATAATTTTTTCCCAAAATTTTTTGAACGAGTTTTTCAATCTCTATCGAAAAAATTAGAAAAACATAAGTCAAGTCCGCGAACAAACGCACCACGCCTGTGTCGCACACTGACACTATTTCTGTATTTCGGATCAAAAAATTATTTTTTGATTTGATTGCTTATAAAATAGACCGATACCATTTTTCTACTAAATTTTTCATGTTGATCGCATATCCAGTCTCGAATTTTCAAATAGAGTATGGGAAGACGCATTACACGCATACCTTTCCTCTAGTGGTATTTCGATAATTTTACTAGGTGTTACATCATCTCCCTCTTAGAATCATTTGTCCTCGAATGATGAGTAAAGGTGGGTACCAAGGCATAAATAGATTCAAAACTCATCTCTATATTCACATCTATCAATCAAGCTATCAACTCTTTCTCAATCATCAATCAATTCTACTCGGGCTCAAGAATAGACAATCAACTCAAGAATGGACAACCAATTTAGTTAGGGTAAGGAAGTTACCTTCAACACCTCATCATTAGGAACGAATAAGTACAAATATTTTGCTTTCATTTCTTTCTCAGCTTCCCATGTGGATACCTTAACGAATTGATTTCTCCACAGGACTTTGACTAAGGCTATCGCTTTGGTTCTCAACTTACAAATCTGACAATAAAGGATTTTGACCGAAATCTCTTTGTAGGACTAGCTATCCCTCACTCCAATACTTTCAGCAGGGATTACCAAGGCAGGATCTCCCAATAACTTCTTCAACATCAAAACGTGGAACACTAGATGAATACCATCTAACTCGGAAGGCAACTCTAACTCATAAGCAACCTTCCCAATCCCCTTCATAATTTGATAAGGTCTAATAGGTGAGGACTCAATTTCTCCTTCTTCCCAAATCTCATGACACCCTTTATAGGTGACACTTTCTAAAATAACCATCCTTCATAGGTGACACTTTCTGAAACAACCCCAAAACGTTCCTGAAATATGCCTTGAAAGTGCCTATGATCATAATTTTCATATATCTCAAAATTTGTGTGTGATATAAAAAATCCGACTTCATAATAATGATTAGGGGGAAAAATTGAGTGGGCAATGGGTCTAACCCCTATTTTAGAGCAACTATATCAAAATTAAATTTTCCAAACTTTCTAATTTCCAAAATCGATCCGAGGCCAGGCTGTGGACCTATACATTTTTTTGCCAGTTTTTTTTGTTCAGTCCAAAGCCTTGGAGTCTTGGGCCTAAGTCTTCTTATGCGTAAAAACACCTATACTTAATCATATTTCAACTCCATATCATACAAAACATTCCCCAAAACCCTCTCTAACACTTAAACAAATATTTCACCCAAAATTCAAGTGTCCCAATCTCATTTCGGATCTAAGGATTTTATTCAAACTTCAAGATCTCAATTAGATCTTCATCAAGGAAATCTCCAAAGTTGAGGTATGTCGTTTCAACCATTAGGTCCTTTCACCCATGGTGCCCAACCTTCCTTTTTACATAAATTGCATGTTTCTAAGTTGATTTACTTATGAGTCTTACTTCTTATGAATTTGGTTATAAACTATGTTGGGGCTTCATAAAATTGTGACTACTTAAGCATGTTTTGAGCTATGAATCTATGATCATTATGTGATTTGATGAAGGATTTTTATATATCTTGCATAAGGTATTACCAAGTAGTTGTGGGTGATTTTAAATTAATTTTTCTTACATGATTTCACTCTTGAATTACATGATTTTGTACTAGTATTACATACTCGCCAAGTATTTGATAAAATGTTCGGTTATGAATTCTTGAGTTATTGAAGGTCTAATGCATCACATATGATTAAATGACTTTATGATGATGAAAGGAACGTATATATGTGTTGATTTCACGAAATTGTCTATAGTGTTGCAAGTTGACCATGCCTTATTTGGGGGGGGGGGGGGTGTCACGCCCCAAGTCCCGTTAGGGCGGACTGGCACCCGTTGACGATAAGGCCCAGGAGAACCAACCTGTAACTATGCGCTTACTATATGTATTATGAGGGGTTTCTACCTTTAGCACGCCTTAAAGTAGATAAATAGTGATAATAAGCCAAAAGGAAATGCATATGACTAGGCCGTTGGGGCCACAGTGTCTAAAGTACGATACATGACTTCACTTTTACTTTACATAGTCTACAAAGCCTCTAAATAGAGAAAAACATCTGATAAGGGTTGGGACAGGGCCCATCTCAACAAACTATGCAATAAAAACATGTAAGCTCTAGATATGTACAAAGCCCTGAAGCAACCTGGAGCTTGATGATAGCAGCTGAATATCCTGTACTCCTTCTGGGGAGATCTACTAGCACCTGTACCTGCAGCATGAAATGCAGGTCCCCCGTAAGGGACGTCAGTACGAGATAATGTACTGAGTATGTAAGGCAGGATATACTATACGTAAAGTAATAACTCAAATGCACCCATGCACTGGTGTAAGTTTGTGGACCACCTTTAGTTATACTATGGAATCATGTACTTTACATACTTTATATTACTTTACCTTTACTGTATCATCTGTACTGTAAAATCTGTGCATAGCTGTAAACAAATGACCAACTGATTAGTGGTGAAATTGTATCGGGTTCATCCCTGGCTAGGTTATACTCATCTCCTGCGCACCACACCAATAGCAAGCATCTGTTCCAGCACGACATATACCCAGATGATTTTTCTCATACTGTCTACAAGGCTGCCTGGGAGTCATTTGCTGGCCTACCGAATATTCCGCTGTTCGGGCACCTTACCCTTCACTCCTAGAACCAAACTGATTCCGCCTAGACCCCTGAAGTTGTGGTGGAGCGCTGGCTGCAGAGTGGGAGGATGATCGCCTGGGCAGTCTACTAGAAATCTGAGGTCTAAACTCACTTTGGGATGGCATAAACTGCCCTGTAGATTTGGCTCTTTTAGCCTGCCCCCTTTCCAACTCTTGTGTTCTTCGCCTCTATCTCTGGTCCTCTAATTTTTGTGCAGAAGCCTGCATTCTTTCTATGTCCATATTTTTGTTCAAGGAAGCAATAGTGCAATCTCTGACCAAATACATATCCAACCTACCTACATACCGATGAGCTCTGTCTTCCATGGTAGCAACTACATTAGGAGCATATCTTGCTAGGAAATTAAATTGGAAGCTATACTCCCTCACGTTCATATTCCCCTTGTGAAAATTCAGGAATTGGTCTGCACGGGGCTCCCGGATCTCTAGTGGCAAATAGTGATCTAGGAATGCCTCCTTGAACTCTTTCCAAGTAGTTAGAGGAGCATCTATACCTTTGGATTGTTTCCAGGCTTCAAACCACAATATGGCCACACCCTTCAGCCTATATGTCGCT
>JAABOM020062106.1:0-10495 GCA_011800125.2 Solanum clarkiae
TCACGGTTCGTATTCGTACTGGAAATCAGAATCAAACGAGCTTTTACCCTTCTGTTCCACACGAGATTTCTGTTCTCATTGAGCTCATCTTAGGACACCTGCGTTATCTTTTAACAGATGTGCCGCCCCAGCCAAACTCACCACCTGACAGTGTCTTCCGCCTGAATCGGCCCGCAGAGCGAGCGTTGGGTCCAAAAAGAGGGGCAGTGCCCCGCTTCTGATTCACGAAATAAGTAAGATAATGTTAAAAGTAGTGGTATTTCACTTTCGCCTTTCGGCTCCCACTTATACTACACCATTCAAGTCATTTCACAAAGTCGTACTAGAGTCAAGCTCAACAGGTTCTTCTTTCCTCGCTAATTTTGCCAAGCTCGTTCCCTTGGCTGTGGTTTAGCTGGATAGTAGACAAGGACAGTGGGAATGTCGTTAATCCATTCATGCACACTACTAATTAGATGATGAGGCATTTGGCTACCTTAAGAGAGTCATAGTTACTCCCACCATTTACCCGCGCTTGGTTGAATTTCTTCACTTTGACATTCAGAGCACTGGCCAGAAATCACATTGTGTGAGCATTCGTTGGGACCATCATAATGCTTTGTTTTAATTAAAAAGTCAGATTCCCCTTGTCTGGACCAGTTCTGAGTTGGCTGTTCGACGCCCAAGGAAGGCGCCCGAAGGAACCGTTCCTAGTCCATGCCCCGGCCGACACTCGGCGACCCGCTCTCACCGTGGGAGCAGCTCGAGCAGTCCACCGACATTCGACGGGTCCGGGACTGGGACCTCTGTACCCAGCCCTCAGAGCCAATCCTTTTTTCGAAGTTACGGATCCATTTTTCCGACTTCCCTTGCCTACATTGTTCCATCGACCAGAGGCTATTTACTTTGGAGACCTGATGCGGTTATGAGTACGACCGGACGTGGACGGAAAAAATTTCTCAACAATTGTTAAATCAATCAACTCACTTGCTAAATAATTTTTACAACTTCAACAATTGTTAAATCAGACCACTTACTTACTAAAATATTTTCTCAATAATTCCAATAACTATTCAAGTTGTGCGACATGCTGAGAAAATTTTCAGCATGTTTAATAATTGTTGTGAAATGTTTTAGCAAACTATTAAATAATTTTATTGTTAATCATTATGTAGATCATATTTATTGATAAATAAAGTAATTTATATGCATTAGTATACTTAAACTTGAGTTTCTTGGCGATTTCGTGCAATTGCATGTTAATTTGTTCAAAACGTACAATCAATCGAGTAATTGAACACATGATCAACCTTAATCGAGCAATTTGATTGTTAAACATTGTATAAATTATATTAATTGATAAATAAAGTAATTTATAAGTATAAAGTACTTATACTTGACTTTATTGGCGATTTCGTGCAATTACATTGTAATTTTTCATAACGGACAATCAATCGAGTGATTAAATGTGTAATCAACCTTAATCGAGCAATTTGATTGTTAATTGATTATATAAATCATATTAATCGATAGATAAAGTAATTTATATGTTTAATGGTACTTATACTTTAGTTTGTTGGTGAAAATATTTCTCAACAACTTCAATAATAGTTAAATCAGACACTCACTTGCTAAGAGTTTTCTCAACAACTTGAACAATTGTTAAATCAGATATTCACTTCTAACATTTTTTTCTCAACAATTGTTAAAGTAGACAATCCACTTGTTAGATTTTTTTTTCAATAACTGAATAATTGTTAAATCTGACAATCCACTTGCTAAAATTTTTCTCAAAAACTTCAAAAATTATTAAATCAGACAACCCTCTTGCTAAAATTTTTTCTCAACAACTTCAATAGTTTTTAAATCAGATACTCACTTGATAAGAATTTTCTCAATAACTTTAACAATTGTTAAAATCAAACAACCCTCTTGTTAAAATTTTATTTCAACAACTTCAACAATTTTTAAATCAGCCAACCACTTGCTCAATAATTTCTCAATAATTTCAACAATTATTAAATCAGAGCACTTACTTGCTGAAGAATTTTCTCAACAATTTCAACAATTGTTGAAGCAACTGTCAACATTAATACTGCCAATATCTTTCTTGAGAACTAAAGCATTCATCAACAATATTTGTTTAACATCAATATTAAAAAAAGTTTAAGAAACGTTTACAAACAACAAATACTAATCAAAATTTACACTTGTGGAGTACTTTGCTTGGAGCAAGTTGTTCTATTATGTCCACTCTTTTTGCATATAGAACATTTATTTTTCTTTGTTGAAAATGATTCTCTGTTTCCTTTTCATCTCTTCTTAGTCCTTCTTCCCACCTTGCCTATCTCAATATGAGGAGGATTCATTTCACTCTCTAAAAATTCCTTAGAAATATCCCAAGTATCTTGGGGCTTACAAGTTTAATTTATTCTAAGTATGCAAAAAGATACGTCTCTACCTTATAATACGGAGATGAGAATTCATAAATTCGCCATCCATAATCCACCATATTGATATCGGAGCGCTGCCATAGCATGTGTACATGGTATTTTGTGAAGGTTAAAGACTCTACAGGTGAAAGATTTACATTGCAAACTAACTGTTGCAACTGTATTGTGACCAGTGACAAGATAATCATAGTTGGCAGTTTGATAAACCAATAGCGTATTCCCCAAAATGACATTTTCAGTGATTTTTTGTGCTATATTTGGAACAATTATGGTTGATGTATTTATGAACATATTGCACCTCTCAAGAAAAATTTCTCCATATATCCAATTTATTTCATTAAAAAGAGCAGCAATTGGATATTTTATTTCATCAAGAAGCATTATGTTAATCGACTCAGCAATATTTGATGTCATGATTTTGTACCTATAAATAACAAGTACAACTGTCAACATTACTGAAAAATATGATAGAAGCAGTTAAGAAAAATATGCAAAAAAATTCAACACATGAGATTTTACCTATTTTCCGAAAAGAATGTCCTGCTCCATCTGTGAAATCCAATATGTTCCAAGTGTGCGGCAGCTCTTGGAACCATATCTCTTATTTGGTTGAAGTGATTATTAAATTCATCCACATTATATGCTTTTGCTGCTTTATAAAAGTTGAAGATGATTTTTCCATTGTGAAAGTTATTTTGAATATTTTCTCCGATATGCCTCATGCAACAACCATAATGAGCTGAAGGAAACACAATCTCAACCATCTTTCTAATACTTGGATGTATGTCAGAAATAATGCACAATTCAAGAGTATCATCCACAAAACTACTCATCTCCTCAAAAAAGTATCGATAGGAGGCCTCACACTTAGTGTCGGCTACACAAAATGCCACCGGAAAAATATGATCTTCTGCATCTTGTGCTACAGCAGATAATAACATGCCTCCATATTTACTATTTAAAAATGTTCCATCCACAGCTAAGACTTTTTGAATATGACGAAAACCACGAATGCAAGCTCCATAGGTAACAAAAAAATACTTGAACCTACCATTTTCATCAACATGCAAATCTGACTTACTATCTAGATTTACCATCGCAAGTATATAATGATAAGCATCAAACACTTCATAATCATGCTCATGTGCCCCCCTTACCAACGCCTTTGCGATCTCACTTCCCTTCCAAACCTTCCAATAGCGAACCTTGCAGCCCAATTCAATACAAGTTGAATTCTCAAGTTGGTATCAGAATAAAAAAACTCTCACTCTCTTTCATCAACCTTCACCTCTCTACTATCATCAACATTTCTATCAAGGCTGGAATACTGGATTACTCAAATAACTTAGAACCAAAGATCATTAGCCCGATTCAATCGAGAAATGTTATCTAAGAACATTCATAGATTATAATCTCTCTCATCTATCAAGTCTCATTCTGTGTTAACAGAACTATGCATAGTGTAAAACTCAAGTCACATCACATTCAACATGGGACTAGAAACTCTTGGATTCATGGGGGTAAGATCAAGATTAATGAATGAATTCATCGCTTCTCATCCTGAAAACTCAGCATTATCGGGAAGCAACATGATTTGCATGGGACTAAGCCATAGGTACGAATAGTCATACACCTGAAGGGAATGGAATGTTACCTTAACTTAAGTATAAGGACTATATGAGGCGGAAAAGAATTGATATCTCATCTTGATCAACCTATCACAATCTAAAAAATCAAGATCTACTTCGATTCCTCACATCATCATCTCCCCCTTAGCTCTCAAGGTCCTCTCTCTAAATTTGTGAATCAATTTCCTCTACTAGGCTATAAGCATATACCTCCACACGGTCAAGGAATCACTATCCACAAGAATATGCAACTTAAATGCTTCTGTTATTCTATAGTCACATACATATAACTAGCCACTCAGACTTCTTTTAATGATATCATTTTTAGCTTCCTCATGTCTCTATAGAACTCTCTCTCTCTCTCTCTCTCTCTCTCTTTATCTCTATCTCTATTTGCTGCTCTTATTGGCGAACATGATCACTTTTCACAATTATTACACTCTAACATCTTTTTTTGCCTGCTAATGCTCCACCACTATGCTCTCATAATCTTATTTGTATAAGACTAAGACTATTATGGAGAACTAATCATCATCTATTCATATGCCCCAATCTCTTGGCTTCTTGTGACAACAAAGATTACTTATATCATCCTACTCCATATTAACAACTCAAATATACTATTCGGATTCTCATAACATCATGACTTAGATCCTCACATGTTTGTACACAATCATGGTTACATATCCTAAACCTCTTAAGCCTTCTCTTTCCTAGTTCTTCTCCCTTAATTTACTATATCCATCTAGGGAGTACTTCTACTCTACTCCTAGCACCATGCTCCTTGTCAGCCAACATCTTAATCATTGAACATGCACTACAACAAGACTCTTAGGTCAAATCTCCAACAAGGACCATCACTATCATCATGCTATCTCCTCTTTAACACTACTCAAAATTCAAGTTTAGGGTCTAGCACTAATATATGTATGCATCACATACCTCTCTAATGCCGACTTGCAATTACTAGGTAAAAATTTAGGGAACATAATGCTACTAAAATGTCATAGCGAGTAATCAATCAACACATTCCCTCTTCACAACTCATGTACCACTCACCCATTCACTATACCTCCTTATCTGGCTAAACTTATAACTCTATGAATCTCATGAACTCTCACATACAATCATAAGCCTAATTTTGATCTATCACATAAAAAACACTATTTTCCCTTCTTTAAGAGCTACACTTCACCCTCAATAGTATGAATACTACAACACATTAACATATACTTCCTTCTAGTTTTGGACACGATCTAACACATTTTGACACTAATTCTCTCTATATATACACCTCATATGATCATGGCAATCATATGATATTTTTGACTTTTTCATCACGCTTATGACCATCGACTCATCCCTTCACTAGTTACCTAATGGATACATATCTCTAACTATAAGCCTCAATCAGTCATCACTCTTGCTATCTCATTAAAAGAACATGGGCATAACTCAATATCAATGAACATGACCACGCACGAAGAGAGAGAATAAATAAAGGAAAGTTCCCTAACAGCCTCCATAGCCTCTCAAAGATAAGTACAGACGTCTCCATACCGAACCTTGAGACTCTACTTAGACTTAGCTTGTATGCACGTAAGACCTATGAACCTACGTTCTGATACCAATCATCATGCCATTTTTGGGTCGTGACATAATCGCATCGTCATCATCCTACATGTATTGTATCATATAGGATGTGTCTACTTATTTAATTTTATATAAATTTAAATATTTATTTGTGCAAATCCAAAATTAATATTTATTAATGATATATTAAACCAAGTTAAAAGATATATTTATTTATTATGTCATTTTTTAAAATTATGTTTGAGCTACAAACAAGTATGTAAGCTAAAAAAAATTTAATTTTACTTTAATTCAATTTTTCTTTTTCTCCAAAATAACTATGTCAAGAAAATAATTAAATAAAAAAATTGAATTTCAAAATAATGATAGAAAAGATAAAATGATACTATAAAAAAGAGTTTCGGGTCGAACCCGATTCATACCAAAAGAAGGCCCCATTTTTGAAAGCCCAAGCCCATTAGTTGATATATATGGACTAAAATTTCCTTATGAAGGGACATCTGCTGAAACTTGAAAGAGAGTTCAAACAAAGATAAGGGGCAAAGCTGCTGAAGTTTGAAAGAGAGTTCAAATTAGAGTTTCGATGAGATGATCATTCCAGTGTGTTGTTTTACATGCAAAAAAGTAAGCTTTTTTAATTCTTCATCTAAAAAAAATTTGAAAGCAGTTGATTTTGCTTAATTGTTTGAGTGATTAATTCTGTGGAACTGATTTTGTGCTTAAATTGATTTAGATATTTAGGTCATTGGAAACAAATGGGATGAATATCTTGATCTTCTCCAAGTTGATTACTTCGAAGGGTGAGAACTGAGAATCGTTATATACCTTGACCCTCTTAAACCCTCCCCAAAATGAATAGAAAAATTAATCTTTTTGTATTTGTGACTAGTTATATTTGTGTTTTATTTTGTTTGTCACTAGCTTGTGGGATCCCACTGGTCATATTGTTGTTGTTGTTGTTGGGTTTGTCACTAGTTATTTCAATTGTTTTTGAATTGACTCCTTTTATGAACAGTGAATATGTAAGATGAAAACTCTTGATAACCCAGCTGAAAAGGGGCACGAGCTAATTTGACTATTTGAAAGAAAAAATGCTACTTATTTGTTGTGTTTGTCAGTGGTTTTTGCTTTTGAATTGAGTCTTATTATGAACAATTAATATGAAAGATGAGAACTTTTGATAACCCAATTGAAAAGGGGCACGAGTTGGTAAATTGACTATTTAACTTAAAAAATGCTACTTATTTGTTGTATTTGTCAGTGATTATTTTTTTTTGAATTGGAGTCCTATTATGAACAATTAATATGAAAGATGAGAACTTTTGATAACGCAGCTGAAAAGAGGCACGAGTTGGTAATTTGACTATTTTTTATGATGTTTCTGACACATATCTGGGTCTGAGACATTTAATGTGAAGCCTAAGTAGGGGAGTTAGACATAACCATGTGCTAAGGGTTTGCGTCAGTAAGAAAGTGGCAGAATCCCATGTAATTCTTTGACTTTGAGTAATATTTGAATGGATTTATTGATATTTATTATCTTATTGTGAAGGGATGCACTTGATGCTCTGAATTTTGTTCGATATTGCTGTCGAAGAATGCTAATGACACATGTTGACCTCATTAAGAAGCTTCTTAGCTATAACAGTAAACTTCCTCTCCTCTCCATGCTTATATAATTACGAACAAGTATTGGTTTTTTCTTTGGGTGAACTAGATAAATGTTATTTACAAGTATTATTAACATAGTATACTTGAAAAACTCATAGAAGCTTTCAATTGAATCCCCTTTGGTCTTTTGTCTTTTCTATTAAGGTGAAAGATTTCACTGATAACATAAATCTAAATGACAACTTAAAGAGTTCATTTCAAAAAGTAAAAATAAATCTTCATGTGAACTCGAAGAGTTACACTCACATTATATTCTGATGTCACTGATGTTGAACAAACTACTTGTTTTTTTTTCCTTCTTTAAACGTGTATTCAGCCAGTGTTAGCAAAGCGCAGAAAAGTGCTCGTTAAGCAGCCCTCAAAGCGAAGTGAGGCCCTTGCGCTTTTTAGATCTGAAACGTGAGGCATTTGAAAAAAAGTGCGCTTCACCCTTCGAAGCGCTGAAGCGAGAAGCACTGAAGCGATGCATTTTTAGTTTAGGTTTTTTTAAATATTTTTTAAAATTTAATAGTTTTAAAATTAATTTGACCTAGTATCGCAACTAAGAGCTTCTGCTTCTGCTTCACAACATCTCATCTTTTCTTCTTTGCAGCTTTCTCCTTCTACTTCATGACATTTCGTCAGCTTCTGCAAGTTTCAGGTAAGTTCTTCTTCTTCTTCTTCTTCAATTCTGCTTCTTATTCTTATGCGTCTGCACTCTCTAGTTATGTAGTTTTGATGGTGCTCTATTTTCTGTTCTATTTAGTGTGTAAATATTCAGTTTGTTGTTCTTCAGTTTATTGTTCTTGATGGTGCTCTATTTTCTGTTATGTTTAGTATGTGAATTTTTTGTACTGTGATCTCACTGTTTTTCTGATTTGTACTTGTAGTGAATTGTATTCTGTTTAGTGTGTAAATTTTTGTTTAGTGATGTACTTATGTTTGTTAGTGTGTACTTATGTTTATCTATGTATATTTCATATATTTTTATTTTTATACTAAATAGCGCTTTTTTAGAAAAATGTGTGCTTTGCTTCATGCTTCTCACTTCCAGCGAGAAGCGAGACCTCATCGTTTTTTTCCACTTCTCGCTTCTCAAAAAATAGTATTAAGTAGATAGAACCTCCTCTTAGAAAAACTAGTAACCCTTTGACTGATTGGCAAAGAACCTGTATTATCTCATAATGCTTGAATACTATTTAGAGTTCTTGTGCCACTGTAGCTCAAGTGATGGAGGAATCGTTTGACCACTTCCCTAAATTATCTATGAAAGCACCAAACTGATCACCATGACAGTGTCTCTTGTTCTTCCAATATATGTCAGTCAATCTCTCTGTAGCGATATTACATAGCATTTCATACGAACATGTCTCCTTGCTGGATCGTTGGAAATTGTTCACCTCCATTCTCTTAGTTAAGCAATCAATATCTCACCTCACTGAAAGGGGTGATTATGACACCTTAATATCAAGCTATTATGGAGATGACAATCCACATGGTTTAGCTATTGAACTCGTCTACAGAACAAATTAGAAAAACTGTACTCAAGTCATTCTGTGGAGAGATTTGACTTTAGGGACACCAGTAAACTACTAGTTACTGGAATTTTCGTGTTTAGTGTTCCCACTGTGATCGATGATGAACTTTATTTATGTTTTAAAATACTATGAAGATCCTCTCCTTTTTAAGGAACTTTTGTTCATCTAAAACTAATTATCACTGCTAATATTTATTATTTCCTTCTCTCATGATGTTGGATTTGATGATCATTTCTACAGTTAAGAGAAGCTAGCATTATATTACTTACATGGTCATCTTTTTCCTTTCCTTTGACAGCACTGGAGAAATCTGAGGGCAGTTGAGGCAATTTTCCAGAAATGCTTATATCTTGAACATTTATTTTTAGCAGTAATGTAATTTTATTTCTAGTAGTAAGGAGGTGAAGTAAGTTGTTCCCATATAAATGTGTGCCTTTTGAATCATTGGAAATTGGTTGACGAATGCACCTGCAGCCTTTATGGATTTGATGAATAGGGTGTTTTGATAGTATCTGGATATGTTTGTGATTGTTATTTTGGTATATCCAAGAGATGAAGAGTAGCATGCAAAACACCTCAGAATCATCCTTCAAACCCTTAAAGACCATGAGTTGTATGAAAAGTTTTCGAAATGTGAATTCTGGCTAAAATCTGTGGCTTTCCTAGGCCATATTATCACTAGTGATGGTATTAGAGTGGATGTTCAAAAGATTGAAGAGGTTAAAAATTGGCCTAGACCAACCTCTCCAACTGACATAAAGAGTTTCTTGGGGTTGGCAGGCTACTACCGTCGATTTGTTGAGGGTTCTTATCTGCACCATTGACTAAGTTGACTCAGAAAAAGGTCAAGTCCCAGTGATCCGACGAGTGTGAGAAAAGTTTTCAAGAATTAAAGACTAGACTGACTACTATACCAACCCTAATCTTGCCCAATGGAACTAAAGATTTTGTAATCTATTGCGATGCTTTGAGACCTGTATTGGAATATGTTTTGATGCAGAGAGGAAAGGTGATAGCCTATGCTTCCAGACAATTTAAGATTCATAAGAGGAATTATCCAACCCATGATCTTGAGTTCGCGGTGGTGGTGTTCACACTCAAAATCTGGCGTCACTACTTATATGGAGTGCATGTGGATGTGTTCACTGACCACAAGAGCTTGTAGTATGTTTTCAGTCAGAAATAGCTCAACCTGTGACAAAGAAAATGGTTAGAGTTGCTCAAGGATTATGAAATGAGCATTCTTTATCACTCTGGTAAAGCTAATGTTGTTGTTGAGGCTCTTAGCAGGTTGTCAATGGGAAGCACAACGCATATGGAGGAAGGAAAGAAGGAGCTAGCTAAAGAAGTGCATCGGTTAGCTCTATTAAGAGTACAACTTGAGGAGAATGATGATGGAGGATTTAATGTCCAGAATGGGTCTGCTTCATCTTTAGTAGCAAAGGTGAAAGAAAAGCAAGACTGAGACTCTGTCTTACTCCAATTGAAGGAGGTCGTACACAAACAAAAAGTGATGGTCTTGTCCAAATGGGGAGATGTAACACCCCACACCTTACCACACTAATACTATACAAATTAAATATGACATGATTTGGTTAAACTAGCGCAAGTTTTCAAAAGTGTTTGAATCTCACGTTAATGGGCTATATGTGCG
>JAABOM020062107.1:0-10495 GCA_011800125.2 Solanum clarkiae
CATTCCACTAAAAATATGTAACTGCACTCCTCAATATTAAATTTAAAAATCTACCATTGCGTCTTACTTAACCTCCTCCCCCTCCCCCCCCCCTCGTGTTAGAATTGCTGACACTAGTCAATTAAATTAAATCTTCTGAACATTTTAATTTCTTGACTAAATTAATCCTTTATCAGTTATATTTAATTTATTTCACGTGATAGATATAAAATCCACCTGCAGGATTTTCATGTGAAAACTCTTAAGTAGCCATAAAGGGATGTCTTCAACTCGAGACAGAGACATTGTTCTATCAACTAATCATTATTTCCCGAATGTTATTTGTAATTGTCCAATACATTAGGAATTAATTGACTCATTAAAAAGTATCACCTTTTAATGGCTTAAAATAATATAACAAAATCTATAGCTCATAATAATTATATCAAGATTAAGAGTATAAGTAGATGCAATGGACTAAAGAATTTATTTACAAATATTCAGAACATAAATAAATTCTTCAATTGATCCGTTCAATACATACAAAATGTATTAACACAAGAAGTCGGAATGTAACCATTCCCATAATTAAGATCAAATCATATTTAATCTTATGTTAGAATCACCTAGAGGTTTTTCCTTCCTCATCTTTGACTGTAAAAATTTAATTTTAACTTATATAAACTGAAAATTTTAATTTTGCGTGTATGAGCTAAATAGCTCCATACACAAAATCATCTACCATATAAGATATGGACACACATGTATACATAAAGAAGTGTTCAAATAAAAACTTTTATTGTAATAAAAAAAATACTATAACACAAATACATGATTAATAGTATATCCCAACATATACAACGTGTCTATAAAAAGGTTATGAAGTTAGATTTCAAAAGCATGTTTTAAATTATTTTCTTTTTTCACAAAAAAATATTTTTTATTAAAATATTTTCTGAAAAAATAAGTTGATTTCTTACTAGTTTTTAGTAAGCAAGCAAGAAAGTAGTATTTCAAGAGCATTTATTTATTATCTAGTAAAATACTAAAATAGTAATAAAGGTGGGATGCGATGGGGAGTGAGAGTGGTGGGGGTTGGAGGGAAAAAATGGGTGGGAATGTGATAATAAGTTTGAATGCTACTTATGCAACTTATATTTTCTATTTTCATTAGAAAAGTCATTTTCTCATTTTTAAAGGAATTTATTTTCGTTATAATAATATTTTTCACACATTTTGACCAACTAAATATAAAAAAAAATTATATAACATTTTTCTCCATACTAGACACACCCTAATAGAACTTAAATGGTGATTTACTCACAATTTTAGTTTAGCAATAAAAGCTTACCAGCAAATAAACACAGGATATTCAAGTAGAATAACGTAAAGATATACACCTTATATGCACTATAT
Source organism: Solanum clarkiae (assembly GCA_011800125.2). Classification (NCBI taxonomy): domain Eukaryota; kingdom Viridiplantae; phylum Streptophyta; class Magnoliopsida; order Solanales; family Solanaceae; genus Solanum; species Solanum clarkiae. The sequence continues at coordinate 1,396 of JAABOM020062107.1, forward strand.
GTTTCAAATATGCTTTAGATGATTCTTAAAAATAATCAATCATTTAAATAAAATAAAATAAATAAATAAGTAACATAGTAATTATTTATCACCTAACTTCCTCCTTAAGCAGTGAAGCGAAGAAAAGAAGATGAAAAACGAAGAGTAAAACGTTAACAATGGGAAAAATCTAAAAAATTTATAGAAATATACATCTTATTTTATCATAATCTCTAAATTTCTATATTAGTTTAAAAAAACTTAAAAAAGCTCCCCATGGATAAATCACTCCCTCTCGTTGATATATTATTTCCCCCTCATGGATAGGGGCGCAATTGATTGGGTTGAGTTAGATTTGAATGTGCCATAATGGGTCTGTCACGTCCCAAGCCTTGGGCCCAGACATGACACAGCGAATGAGAAGTCCGAGGACAACCCAAAAAGGCCTCTTGATTGTAACATGCACACATCCTTGGTTGTGCAAGCAAAATTAAGCAATAATAAGAGTCAATTAATAAAGAGGGGAAAGTGGGACTAAGGAAAGTCTTTGATAATCATAAAAGCATAGAAAGAGTCAAGCTCATAGAATATACAATAATATACAACAACACCTCTAACTTAGAATGGAACGGGGGCCAAGACACTTCCCCGGCTCATGCTCATAATAATAAGTATCCATCATAAAGAAGATATCTCAACATAACATGAAAGAAAATAGATATCCACCCCTGATGTGAGGACTCACCAAGAGCTAGCTTTGAACAGTCCGACTAGTCACGTGAAGTAGGATGATCGATAGGAGCTCCAGTCCCTACATGGTGACATCATGTAGGCATAAAGTATGCATTAGTACTTAAAATATACTAAGAATATGAAGTGCAATGCAATAAGAATTATAAGCATAATAATAAAGATGTGTAATCATAGTCAATAGACACGAGCTCAAATATGTCATATATAATGAATGCTTAGATATAACATATTTGAGAGTAATCATACTTGCATAGCTTGTCCCACACAATATCTTAACATGAGTGACTCATCCAAATACCTTGTACTAGAGGATAAAGAGTATAGCATGAGTTATGACCCCATCTAGTGGGTAGCGGATCGTACATGATATTAAGTCGTACATGGGGGTAATACTTGCAATATGGTTTATGACCCCTTCATGTAGACATTAGGTAATGCATCATAATAAGTCGTACATGAGGGTAAGGTATATAACATGGTTCATGACCCCTTCATGTAGACATTTGTCGTGTACTTGAGGGTAAGGAGTACAATATGATTCGTGACCCCTTCTAGTAGGCTTCACAATTCACAAGAGCATAAAACTTAGCAGAAGATCTCAATGGTTCACTTGTAGATCATAAAGACTCATCATGATTTCAATGCATGCTTGGGAGCCCATAATCATCTTAAAATACTTGACTTGTAAATCATGTAATAGTTCATCAACAACTTGAGGATTCTTATCATGTAATTTCATCAAACACATAGTGAGTTCATGATACTTGTTCAAAGTCATGCAACTCAAGAGTATAACAAGAAGAGTCAAATCAATTCAAAATCACCCTATCAACATTTTAAAAAAGCCCCAATTTGGGTATCATGAAATCCATATCAAAAGTTCATCATAGTTCATAGTCCTCATAGCTCAAATAATGCATAGTGTAAATATACATAAATCAACACATGGAATGAGCTTAAAGTAGACATTAATGCATAATCAATCAAAACTTGATAAAATCCCAACATAATTTATGTTTATATCTCATAATAAAAGATACTCAGGAGTGATACAACCTGAAATCATGCAATTTTCATAAAAAGAGAAGGCTAGGCTCCATGGGTGAAAGGACCTATGGATGAAGGCCCACATACCTTAAACTTGGATTTTCTTGAAGTTGAGTTGAGGGAAATTTGAAGCTTGCGATGGGTTCTTGACTTCCAAAATTGAGCTTGAAATCCTTGAATTTGAATGAGGGATTTGATAAAGTCTTGGAGAGGTTTTAAAGAGGGTTTTGTGAGTTATAGAGTTTGAAAATAACTAAGTATGGAAGATTTCATGTTTTAATGGGCATTGGGTCATCACCCAAATGCCCCCGGACGAAATAAGAAAACTGAGTAAAAACTCACATTTGTCTATGACCTTGGCGTGATGCAGACCAAATGCACCTGACAAAATACACTACTTTGTGCCCTGGCTCATCACGGTCTAGGCGTAGAAAGCCACTAGAAGTCAAAAATAGAGAAAAATATTTTTTCCTATGGGTCTTCTAAAATCCACCCATTCCCTACTTAATAATTTCCTTGATGAATATTAAGTCGGATTTCCAAAATCATGCATAGATTTGAGATATATGAAAATTACAATTATAGGGAATTCCAAAGCCCATGAGGGGAATTTCAATATCTCCCCCTTGCGAACATTCATCCTCGAATACCAAAGAAACATGCATAAGAAAAGTAAACATGAAGTTTTCAGCCTGACATGAATGCAATAAATGCACTTGAACATCATTTTAAAAAAGTCTTATCATAATATAAAAATATTACCACAACTTGCTACCATGTATAGGAATGCATGCAAAATAACATGAGGGCTGGAACCTAAGACTTGAAATCATAGATGGGACTTGATTTATTATCTTCGGCTTGAGTAGAATGGAAGAGGTATGGCTATCACTTTTTCATGTCCGCCTCAGCTTCCCATGTGGCAATTCAAACTTGTTGATTCCTCCAAAGGACCTTGATAGATGCAATATCTTTGTTCCTAAACCTCTTTACCTGGATATCGAAAATCTCAACCGGGACCTCCTCATTGGTCAAATTACCTTCCACAACACCCACAACTTCTAAGGGCACTATAACACTTGGGTTACTAACACATTTCCTTAACATAGACACATGAAAGACTGGATGGACCATATTCACATCCATAGGTAACTCCAATTCATAGGAAACCTTAGCAATTCTACTTAAAATTCTATAAGGACCTGCGAACGTTGGGCTCAACTTTCCTTTCTTGCCAAACCGGACAACACCCTTCATGGGTGAGACATTCAAGTAAACCCAATCAGTAAGATTAAACTCAAGATCTCTTCTCCTCACATCAAAATATGAATTTTGTCTACTTTGAACTTTCTTCAACCTCGCCCTTATTAACCTCACCTTCTCTAAAGCTTCCATAATTAAATCTGGGCCTAACAAGGCTATCTCCCCTATATCAAACCACCCAATCAGAGATCTACAACGCCTACCATATAGAGCTTCAAAGGGAGTCATGCCAATGCTAGAGTGGTAGCTATTGTTGTAAGAAAACTCAATAAGTGGAAGATGTTCATCCCAACTACCCTTAAACTCCAAAACACAAGATCAAAGCATATCCTCAAGAGTTTGGATAGTTCTTTCGGCTTGGCTATCCGTTTGTGGATGAAAAGTCATGCTAAGCTTGACCTTGGTACCAAGACCCTTTTGGATGGATCCCCAAAAATGAGAAGTGAATTGAGCACCACAATATGATATGATAGACAAGGGTACCCCACACAATCTAACCAACTTATGAATATACAACATGGCATAATCTTCGACACCATAAGTGGTTTTGACTAGTAGAAAGTGAGCCGACTTTGTCATTGTATTCAACAACAAGCCAAATAGAGTCAAAGTGTCTCCTAGTCTTAGGCAACCCAACCACAAAATTCATGTTGATCTCTTCCCACTTCCAAGTAGGAATTTCTATGGCTTGGGCTAGGCCATCTGGCCTTTGATGTTCGGCTTTCACTTATTAGAAATTGTGACAACTGGCTACTAACTTGGGAATAACTCTCTTTCATACCACTCGACCAATACACTTCCCTTAAGTCTCTATTCATCATTGTGGAGCTGGGGTGAATAGAATAGGATGAGTTATGGGATTCTTTCAAAATCAACTCCCTCAAATCATCAACATTAGACACACACAACCTACCTTGGTACCTAAGGGAACCATCTCCCCCTTGGGACAAAACCTTTACTTTACCATCCCTCACCAAAGCCTTCAACTCTGGCAAGGCGGGATCATGGTCTTGTTTTCTCTTGGCTTCCTCAATCAAAGAAGATTTGGAACCGTCAACAACATTACACCACCATTTACAACTTCCTTCAACCTAACCCCCAATCTAGCTAACCGGTGAACTTCTCTAGCCACTCTTTATTACCAAAATCAATATGAGCTAGGCTACCTATAGTGACTCTACTTAGAGTATCGGTCACAACATTAGCTTTTCCAGGATGATAGTGCACACTCATGTCATAATCCTTAAAGATTTCTAACCACATTCTTTATTTCAAGTTAACATCTCTTGTGTGAACTCATATTGGAGACTTTTGTGGTCGGTAAACTGATCAACATGAACCCCATACAAATAGTGACACAAAATTTTCAAAGCAAACACCATGGCCACCAATTCAAGATCATGGGTGGGATAATTTCGCTCATGCACCTTAAGATGCCTAGAGGTGCTATTTTGCATCAAAACACACCCCAAACCAATTCCTGAGGCATCACAATAAACCACAAATCCTTCTAACCCTTTCAGTAGAGCCAAGATAGGAGCAGAGATAAGCTTAACTTTCAAGGTTTGAAAAATCTTTTCACATTCATCGGTCTAAGCAAATATTGGCTTCTTTGGGTCAAATTCATCATGGGGGAAGCAATAGAAGAGAAACCATTCACAAACCTCCGGTAGTAACCAACCAAACCCAAGAAACTCCTAATATCCGAAAGAGTCAAAGGTATAGGACAATTCCTCATCAACCCTATCTTCTTAGCATCCACCTTAATGTCAATATCCGATACAACATGCCCTAAACATGCAACCTCCTTCAACCAAAACTCACACTTCTCATATTTAGCAAACAACCTCTTATCCGTCAAAATTTGCAACACCACCCTCAAAATGGTTCACATGTTCTTCTTTACTCCAGCAATAAATCAATATATCACCAGTAAAGATTACCACAAATATATCAAGGTAGGTTTTAAAGATCCTATTCATGAGATCCATAAATATAGTCAATACATTAGTCAACCTAAAAGACATTACCACAAACTCAAAGTCCCCATACCTAGTTCGAAAAGCCATCTTTGGAATATCACACTCCCTCACCTTCACTTGGTGGTATTGGATCCAAGATCAATGTTAGAAAAGTGACTAGCCCCTTATAGTTGATCAAAAATGCCATCTATCCTTGGTAGAGGATACTTTTTCTTTATGGTGACTCAATTAAATTGCCAGTAATCAATGTACATTACAAGGGAGCCATTCTTTTTCTTCACCAACAATACTAGTGCACCCCAAGGTGACTATAAAACCCTTCTCCAACAAATCCCTCAATTGATCCTTGAACTCTTTCAATTTTGCCGAGTCCACACGGTAAAGGGGAATGGAAATGGGTTGTATATTGGGAAGGAGGTCTATACTAAAGTCTATTTCCCCTTTCGGGAGGAACACCGGGAAGGTCATCGAGAAAGACATCAAGAAACTCATTGTCCACCTGAACTGACTCAATGCGAAGGACTTTAGACTTAATATCCCTAACCCTTAAAAGGTGGTAGATGCAAACCTTAGAAATTAATTTTCGAGCTTTAAGAGAAGAAATGAATCTACCCTTGACAACCATATCAAAACTTTCCTACTAAAAAATCAGCTCATTAGGGAATAGAAATCTTCCCTTACAGGTCCTATAATCAATAGAAACATAATATGCATATAACCAATCCATCCCAAGAATAATATCAAAATCTATCATGTCAACTTCTACTAAATCACAAGGTAGGACTTTATGCAATATGAACACGAAACAATTTTTATAGACTCTTTTAGTAACAATGGAATCACCAACGGGGGTAGACACTTCATAAGGTTCACACAACAATTCGAGACACATGAAGCTTTTTGGCAACAAAAAGAGTAATGAAAGAAAGAGTGGCACTCAAATCTATCAAAGGATACATATCACAATAATAAACCTTTAACATACCGATAATAACATCGGGCACTTCATCCATTCCTTGCCTTCCTTGGAACACATAGAACCGATTGTGACATGGAGCACCCCCTTGTTGGCCACCTTGAGCCCTTTGATTAACATGAACATGTTGCCCTTAAGGATGACCATACTTTCCCTTATTTTGAACATAAGGGCAATTAACGAGCTTATGGTCCACTCTCCCACACCTATAACATGCATTTGAATCCTTCTAGCATTTACCACTATAATTCCTCCCACACTTTTGGCACCTAAGATTAGTCATCTCACTATTGACACCTTGCAACCTTGGGTTAGGCACCCCCATATTAGCAAATCTCTTGCTGGGAGCACTAGAGGACCCTTGGCCTTAAAATTTGTGGCCTTGATGAAACCAGCCACCCTTAGAACCTTGAAAACCACCTCAAACTGAGCCCTCTTGGACTCTCCACATCGTCTCTTTCTAAGCTTCTCCCCCTCAAGTTTTATGGCTTATGTCGTAAGCCGAGACAACTCCATATCACTTACAAGCATGACGACACTTATTATTTACTTAGTGGGACACCCCCAACACAAACTTGTTCATTTTATCTCTAGGGTCGGCAACCAAATATAGGGCATACTTAGAGAGCTTATTGAATTTGAGGGCATACTCCCTCACAATCATGGAACCTTGCTTGAGGTTCATAAACTCCATCATCTTAGCCTCTCTTAACTCGATAGGGAAGAACTGGTTGATGAAGGCGGCTTTGACCTCTTCCCAAGGGATAGTATCATCATTTCTCCTCTCTAACTTCTATGGATCAAACCAAACTTGAGCCACACCTTTATGTTGATAGGTTGCTAGTTCTTCCTTTTATTCCAAATTTACCCCCATAACAGCTAGCACCTTATACACCACATCAATAAATTCTTGGGGATCTTCCTCTGCTTTGGACCCATGAAACTCCGGAGGGTTCGTCCTTGTGAAGTCCCGCACCCTTAAGGCTGAATTAGGAGCATAAGGAACTTGGGCTCCTTGGTTAAATTGGTCGGTCACAGCATTGTACAACATAGTGATAGCATTCCCGAACTCAATTTGCGTAGCCCCTCCATCTTAAGGAGCTTGAGGAGAAGGAGGTGCCGGTTGCTCCTTGGATGTACGGGCGCTCCTATGTCTCCCTCTTGGTAGTGGCAACATCTAGAAGAGTAAAGAACATTCGTAGGAGAAAAGCCTTATCTTTACATCTGAAGCACGATATAGATCATGAAGAAGTGAAACATTTCCTACAGTGCTCTTAGCCTCCCATTCATAGTGGTGGCGTGCTTCACAACCATGAATAAGACTCTAATTGATGCGGTGTGTTGGATTTTCAAGGACCACTAACAACCTAGTGCTTTGATACCAAGCTTGTCACGACCCAAGCCTAGGGCCTAAATCTCAATGGTTTATTTGAGCATAAAAGCTCAATGGTTCATTTGAGCATAAGAGCTCAATGGTTCACTTGTAGATCATAAAGACTCGTCATGATTTCAATGCATGCTTGGGAGCCCATAGTTATTTTAAAAAACTTGATTTGTAAATCATGTAATAGTTCGTCAACAACTTGAGGATTCTTATCCTGTACTTTTATCAAACACATGGTGGGTTCATGATACTTGTTCAAAGTCATGCAACTCAAGAGTATAACAAGAAAAGTTAAATCTATTCAAAATTAACCCACCAACATTGTAATAAAACCCCAATTTGGTATCATGAAATCCATATCAAAAGTTTATCATAGTTCATAGACTTAATAGGTCAAATCATGCATAGTGTCAATAGACAAAAATCAACTCATGGAATAAGCTTAAAGTAGACATTCATGCATAATCAATTAATACTTGATAAAACCCAACATAATTTATGTTCATATCTCAAAATAAAAGATACCCATGAGTGATACAACCTGAAATCTTGCCATTTTTGATAAAAAGAGAAGGTTGGGCTCCATGGGTGAAAGGACCCATGGATGAAGACCCACATAATTTAAATTTGGATTTTCTTGAAATTGAGTTGAGGAAAACTTGAAGCTTGAGATGGGTTCTTGAGTTCCAAAATTGAGTTTGAAATTCTTGAAATTGAATGAGAGATTTGATAAATTCTTAGAGAGGTTTTATGGAGGGTTTTGTGAGTTATAGAGTTGAAAAATGGCTAAGTATGGAAGATTTCACGTTTAAATGGGCATTGGGTCATTACCCAAGTACTCCCGAACGAAATAAGAAAATTTAGGAAAATCTTACAATGGTCCGTATTCCTGCGCGATGCTGACCAAACGTGCTTGACAAAATGCACTACTCCGCCCCTGGCCTGTCTCGACCTGGGTGCGGACAGCCACTAGAATTCGAAAATTAGCAAAAATTTTTTTTTTTGCTATGGGTCTTCTAAAATCTGGGTTATACCCATTTTCCACTCAATTTTCCCCCTGATCAAGAATATGAAGTCGAATTTTTGAAATAATGCATGAATTTTGAGATATATGAAAATTACGATTATGGGGCATTTTGAAGCCCATGGGGGAGTTTCAGGGTCAAGGCAACAAAAAGGTCAAGACCCAACCTAACTAAAATTTGCTTTGATCGAAATGGGTTGGGTTAGTACAAGTTGGGTAATGAATTCTAGAATGGGTCAAGACCTAATCCAGTCCTACTTTTACTAAGTTTTACTTATTCTATTTGTTCTTTTACAATATTTTAATATCTAATAACATTATTTATTCTTTGTTATGGTTATGTATAATAGCTGAAAAGGGTCAAAAATGCCTTTGTACTATCAGAAAGGATGAAAAATTCCCTTCGTTTATACTTGGGGTCATTTATGCCCTTGTACTATCAAAAAAGGCCAAAAATGCCCCAGCGCTGTCATAAATGGGTCAAAAATGCCCAACATCCATTAGTGCTGTTTAACTAGGGCATTTTGACCCATTTCTGATAATACAAGGGCATTTTTTGCTCTTTCCATATACTATATATTCTTTTTAAATATATTGTGTTCCTAATAAAAAATATTATTTATAAAGAATTTTTTCTTATTTTTTTAAAAATAAAATTAACTAATGAAAATATAATAGAATAATTTATTTCT
>JAABOM020062108.1:0-10495 GCA_011800125.2 Solanum clarkiae
TGGAGGCTCTTATGATCGGTGAAGACATCAACATGCACCCCATACAAATAATGACGCCAAATCTTTAATGCAAACACAACGGCAGCCAACTCTAGATCATGGGTAGGGTAATTCCTTTCATGCACTTTAAGTTGCCTAGAAACATAGGCTATGACCTTATCATTTTGCATTAGCACACAACCCAAATCAACTCTAGATGTATCACAATACACAACAAAACCCTCAAGCCCATCCGGTGGTGACAATATAGGAGCAGACATAAGTCTATCCTTTAATGTTTGGAAGCTTCTCTCACAATCATCGGTCCATATAAACTTAACCTTCTTTTGAGTCAATTTGGTCATAGGGGAAGCAATGGAGGAAAACCTATTCACAAATCTTCTATAGTAACCTGCAAGGCCCAAGAAGCTCCTAATATCCGAAGGGGTCAATGGTCTAAGCCAATTCCTAATCACATCGATTTTCTTAGGATCTACTTTTATACCATCTCCCGATACCACATGACCCAAGCATGCAACCTCCTTCAACCAAAACTTACACTTGTCATATTTAGCATACAATATCTCCTCCCTCAACCTTTGCAACACCACCCTCAAATGACCTATATGCTCCTCCCTACTATGTTAGTAGATCAAAATATCATCAATGAAACACCACAACAAAGGAATCAAGGTAGGGTTTGAAGACCCTATTCATTAGGTCCTTGAAGATAGTTGATGCATTAGTCAACCTAAAAGACATCGTAACAAACTCATAATGCTCATATATAGTTGGAAGGCCGTCTTGGGAATATCACACTCCCTCACCCTTACTTGGTGATACCTGGATCGAAGATCAATCTTAGAGAAGAAAATAGCCATTTGCAGTTGTCGAACAAGTCATCAATACTTGGAAGAGGATATCTATTCTTTGTAGTGACCCTATTGAGTTTTCGGTGGTCAATACATATTCTAAGTGACCCATCCTTATTTTTCACAAACAACACTGGGGCACCCTAAGGTGATTGACTAGGTCTAATAAATCTCTTCTCTAATAAATCTTTCAATTTCTCTTTTAACTCCTTCAACTCTGCCGGGGCTACATGGTAAGGGGGGATGGATATAGGTTGAGTATCGGGAAGGAGATCTATGTCAAAATCTATCTCCCTTTCGAGAGGGACACCGGGAAAGTCATTTGGGAAGACATAAAAACTCATTTACAACCGGAATCGACTCAATAGAAGGGACTTTGGACTCCACATCTATAACCCTCACAAGTTGGTACAAACACCCCCCAGAAATCAACTTATGGGTTTTAATGCATGAAAAGAATCTACCATTGACCACCATATCTTGACTTTTCCATTCAAGGACGGGTACATTAGGAAATTGAAACTTGGCCCTACGGGTTCTACAATCAATAGAAGCATAGTAGGCATGCAGCCAATCCATCCCAAGGATGACATCAAAATTTTCCATGTCTAATTCAACAAGATCACAAGGCAACAACTTATGCAAAGTGCAAATAGGACAATTTCTATAAACTTTCCTAGTAACAATAGAAGCACCAATAGGAGTACATACTTCATATGACTCGTGCAACAACTCGGGGACAACATATAACTTTTTAGCAACAAAAGGGGTAACAAAGAAAAGAGTGGCACTCAGATCAATCAAAGCATACACATCAAAGTCAAAGATTTTCAACACACCGTAACAACATCGGGGACCTCACCAACCCCTTGCCTCCCATGAAGAGCATAAAATCGATTGTGCCTTGGGGCACCACCTTAAGAACCACCTTTACCCAATGAGATTGCATTTGCACCTCAGGCCTTGCCACAATTTCTCAGACAATCCATCATTTTATGACCAAACTCCTCACAATTAAAGCATGCATTAGAACCCTTCAAACACGAACCCTTATAACTCTTCCCATGTGTAGGACACACATCATTGGGAGCCACAACACCAATACCTTGAGGCCTAGGGAGGAAATTGGCAAAACCCCTATTAGTAGCATGACGAGACCCTTGGCCTTGACGAAATCTAGCACACTTTTGGAATTTACCTTCAAATCGGGCCTTCTTGACCTCATGCCTCCTTCTCTTCCTCAATTTCTCCTCCTCCATTTACTCGGTATAGGTCATCAACCGAGACAAGTCCATGTCACTAATTAGCTTGATGGACTGGCATTCTTCACTTACCAAGTGGGAGACCCCTATTAAGACTTATTCATCCTAGATCTAGGATCGACCACCAAATGAGGAGCATACTTTGAAAGTTGATTACTCTTGAGGGAATACTCCCTCACACTCATAACATCTTGTTTCAAGTTCATAAACTCCACCAACTTAGCTTCACTAAGCTAAAGAGGGAAAAAATCGATTAAGGAAAGCCAATTTGAACTCCTCCCAAAGCACCACATTACCCATCTCCTTCTCACCCTTCCATTGTTCAGACCATATTTGAGCTATCCCTTTGAGTTGGTACGCCGCCAACTCTGCGTTTTCATTCGGCCCAACACCTATGATATTTAAGATCTTGTGGACCTCATCAATGAATTCTTGTGGATCTTCATCCACCTTTGACCTATAAAACACCAGATGATGCATCCTCATACAGTCTTTTACCCTAGCTTCCGGCGTAGTAGCATGAGGGGCTTGGGCCCCTTGATTGACTTGGTTGGCCACAACTTGGGCAAGCATAGTGAGAGCATTCTGGAGCTCACCATTGTTAGGTTGCTCCTCGGGAGTTTGGTCTCTTCGTCCTCGAGTATTTGGCATGATCTAGCATAGAAAAGAACAATAGTTAATGGAAAAAATTACCACAACTTTATAACACGACTTAGAACATGAAGAAGAGAAACATTTCCTAAAACACCTCATAGCCTTCTATTCATAGTCATGACACGCTTCATAACTATAAATAAGACTCTAATCGGCGCAGTGTATTAGACTCCAAGGATTTATCAACCTAGTACTCTGATACCAAGTTTGTCACGGCCGAAGCCTAGGGCCTAGATGTGACACGACGCAAGGGGAACCCGAAGGGAACCCAAGCAAGCCTCTTAAGCATCATTACACATTCTTGGTCACGGAAGCAATGAATCAAGCATCAAGAGATAAAAGAATGGGAAAACCATGGCTAAGGGAAAACACTTACATATCATCATAATCAAGAGACAAGAGTCAAGCGCATATCATAAATACATAACATGTCCAACAAACACTTCTAATACATAGATAAGAGCAGGGGTCAAGACAAAGTAACCGGGCTCACCCTCATAGTCAAAATAGACAATAAAAAAGAATGTCTCAATACATAATAGGATAAACATAGACTAAGGTCCCTGAAGTGGAGGACTCACCAACTAGCTTGAATAGCACCGAACTTAGCCACGTGGATGAGGATGATCAATTTGGACTCCGATTCCTACATGGTGATATCATGTAAGCATAGAGTATGCGTTAGTACATTTGAATATACTAAGTATGTAGGATGCAATGCAACAAGAGATAGGCATCATAATCAAAATGCATAATTATAAGCAATGGATTCGTATAATAACAATATGACATGTATGATCAATGCATAAGTAAAACATGCTTAAGTAATTCATGCTCATATAGAATATCATATGTATAGAAGAGACCAAACTCGGTTTTCAAATGTATAACCCTTTGGTAGGTTAGTGATGATGTCGCCTCATTACTTAAATGGATGAGTACAAAACCCCGTCTGAGTTGGTGATAATGTCGCCCCATCACCATGGTGGAGAAGTACAAACTCTTCCCTAGGTTGATGAGTACAAATCTCCATCTAGGTTAATGATTATGCCGCCCCATTATCAGGTGGAGAAGTACAAACCCTTCCCTAGGTTGATGAGTACAAACCCCTATTCAGGTTATCTAAGTTCTTAGTCCCCTCGAATTAGATATGGTCTAATGCAACACTCTATATAACATTTATCATATACATAAGCTCATTTCATCATCGTATAGTTATTCATTTCATATCTTATGCTTTGGACCTTCAATTCCTCAAGAAACCACATCTGGACATTTTATCAAACACTTAGAGGGTGTACAATGCTAGTATAAAATCATGAAATTTAGAGATGAAATAATACAAGAAAATCCATTGTAAAATCATGAATCAACACTTTGCAATACCCTTAAGCAATATACATCAAAATCCCTTATCAAAATCTTACAATAAATCAAAGATTTATAGCTCAAAACATAGTAAAACAATCACAACTTTACATAGTTTTAACATAGTGTGCAGTGAATTTCATAATAATCAAGACCCATTTGTAAATCAACTTTAAATCATGCAATTTGAGTAAAGGAGGCTTGGGTATCATGGGTGAAAGAAACCCATGAAAGAAACCCACATACCATAGCTTGGAGATGAACTTTATGAACATTGGAGATGGAGACTTGAAGCTTGAAGAAGAACTTTGAAGGAGAACCTTAGCTTGGGATGAGTGTTTGGGACTTGAGTTTGGGGAATAAAAATATGACTAAGTGTTTGAGTGAGTATTGGAAATTGTTAAGGATGATATGAGTGTGAAATTTGACTAAGTATAGGTAAAAACACGTTTGGGAACACTTAGGCCCAAGACTTAGAAGTCTTGGACCGAACTAAAAAGATAGTCCCCAAAATATACAGGGGCGCATCGTGAGGGGGTCGCGAAAACCCCTCTTAAAATCGCACTTTGAAATTTTGTAATTGCTAATTTTTCGCTCTTAAATGGGGGTTAGATCCTTTGTCACCTAATTTTGACCTCTTGAACAAGAATATGAAGTCGAATTTTTAAAATAACAAACGAATTTTGAGATGTATGAAATTTAAAATTTTGGGCATTCCGAGGCACGTTTCGGGCACTTTTTGGGGTCGTTTCAGTAACTAAGGGGTTGTTTGGTTTGAATACAAATTATGATGAGATTAGTTATACTGAGATAAGTTATGCTGGGATTAGTTATACTGAGAGTAGTTTTTATTGTTTGTTTGGTTTGACATATTCAAACTACTATTCATGGTATAATTTTTAAGAATAAGATGTTTGTTTACAAAAATACCCTCCACCTTATTTTTTTAATTTTCTTTGCAAGTTTTAGTTATTCATTGTTAAAAATAATTTTTCATATTATTTAATCATTTTCATTATTATGTTATTTGTTTTTAAAATTAAACTTTTATCTTATTTAACTTAAAAATAAAACTTCCATCTTATTTAGTTTTAAATAAATGTTTCATCTTATTTAATTTTAAAAAAAAAATTTCATCTTGTATACTTAAAAATAAAACTTTCATCTTATATATTTAGGTTAAAAATAAAGCTTTCATCTTATTTAGCTTAAAAATAAAAATTCATGTCATTTAGCTTAAAAATAAAACTTTCATTTTAAGTTTGTGAAAAAAAATGTTAAAATAATTTACATTTTGATTGATGTATAAAATATAATTTTAAGTGAGTAATAAACTAATCATTTTAATATACATAATGTAGTAAGTGAAGTAAAATTATAAGAGAAATCAAAATATATATTAAGTAATAGACAAATAAAATTAAACTTATAATACATTCATAAATAGAAATTATATTTATAAAATATAATTTCATAATGAAAAAAATATAAAAAATAATTAATAAAGATTGTGAATAGTATTACAAATATTATTAAAGAATAATATTATAAATTTTATTGAAAAGTATGTTAATATACATAAATGTTAAAGTGGAGTATAAAATAAAGTTTAAGGGAGCATTTTTGTTATTACACATACTTTATCCTAGGATAAGTTATCCTGGGATTATTATCCCTCCCAGGAATGGACAACTTATCCCAGGATTAATTGTTAATCCTGGGATAAGTTAACCCAATTTGTGCAACCAAACAAAGGATTAAAGGCCACTAAAAAATTATAACGAGATTAACTTATCCTATCCATCACACCAAATGACCCCTAACGTTTTGTGTTCCCCATGAATTCTTAACTCAATATAGCCAAATAATCATAACATTTTTTCTAATGAGTAACATGCAAAATTGGTAAGATATGTTTACCTAACCCTTTGATCCAAACGCTAAGCAAATTTCACCACATGATTTGATCCATCCTCGTAATATTGCATTATTAACCCTTACCATGTCCCTGTACAATAATTCCTTGATCCGTTCAGGTTGATTAAACGAGAGTAATCACGTCAAATTTTATTAATTATCTCTTATCTCATTCATCACCCCTTGATCCAGTAAGTAAGAATTAGGCGAGTTCTAACGTTGGCCACTATTAAAAAGCATTCATATATCGAAAAGATAATTAATACACACATGCACACTTTCCAAGGATTATGAATTATCCAGTTTTTACTTTGTTAGTTTCATAGTTATAGCTACTCATGTTCGTTGTAGATGAAGAAATCATGTTATGGAATAGCATAACTAAATACTTACAACGATAAATTGAAGAACACAAAATTCGAAATCTTCACAAGAAATCACGATATTATAGATCGAACGTAAAATCAAAAGTAATACCCAAGAATAAAATAATAATCACAAGTAATTAGTTCTTAGCGTTCTAACTGCTCTCTCCTTCTAAAAAAACCTAAAAAAAATTATTTATAATAAGTGAAAATCAAATCCTAAACGAAATAGAAAAAATTGGAATCAATAAATCAAAAGGACATGGTTATGGGCTGTAGATGAAATTACTGTCCGTGACTTACTTTCATAGATTGCAATGCACAAAATTTATCTTCCATATACGAACTCCTCGTACGGACCATTTTCTGACTTACGACCTTATAAAGGGTTTCGTCTATTCACTCTTCAGCAATTTTTCAAAACTCTGATCCTCAAGGCATGAACAAGTTTATGACCAGTGACTTGACTTACGACCCGTATGAGTCTTAGTCTAGTAACAGTTCAACACTCAAGCATATTCTCTAATCTTCAACATATGAACAAGTATATATTTTGGCCATCAAATAATTTATGGCTCGTCTGATAACACGTAACTTCAACATTTGAAGATCAGTCTTTTACTGGATCTGACCACAAAAGCAACCTATGACTCGTGGAATTAATCAAGGCCCATAGAAAGCCTCCTAGATCATCAAAAATCTGTAATCTGCATAACTTGGCCTAAAATCATCCCGATTTCTAAAAACCTAAAAAACCAACACAAAGGTACATCAAACCTACTAACATTACTTTGAGAACACATAAAATTCTAAGTTTAAAGGATCAAAATTGTCATATTTTGGTTGCACATCAATACCCTCAACTTAAAATTGTTGCTTGTCCTCGAGCGCCAGACTCAATCTACATAAGCAATACAACAGCACACCGACCTCAACCTTATGACATACATCATATCTCAAATATCTCACAGATACCCAGCAAAACTCATCAGTGCATTTGCAAGATAGTTATCAAACAAACTAATGCAAATCAATACATAGCAGTGCAACTATAACAAGAAAGGTAATCACAGATAAGCAACAATCACTGAAACAATCTAAAGTCAACAATGTAATTCAAATTCCCTTACAAAAAGAAGTCACATATTTTACTCCAAATGCTATGCTCAAATTCAGTGCTCGGGACTGACACAAACTCTCATGCTCACAAAAGATATTCAAACACTGTGTACAATATCATGGGCTTGCCCTTACACTCATGAACATAATATTCGACTAGTTGACTTAGGATCAGTATAGGACTTTCTTAGCTTGTAATGTATGCTCGGGGGTTTCAGTATGATATGCATGTTTGGAACAAAGTGACTATCACTCTCCTTGACTCTGCGCTATTTTACACTTTTGCCCTACCAACACTGACATTTTCACAGGTCTCTTTTTCTTATCAAACCTTTTCGAGTGCTTTATTCAAAATTTTCAACTTATTTGCTCTTATCTTTCTTAATTATTTGAATTTTTAGCTCAAATTTAGGCATCTATTTGTTTTTCCCTTTTTATTGCATTGCTATGCTTCCTTTTCTGTCTTGTGTGATTTCCTTGCAACAGTCATCCTCAACTTAGGTTTTTGGCCTGAGTTGAGGTGCATAATATCCAACCTGTGAACCAGAGCCATTTTTCGATAGTCACTCTCAATTTCTTTGAATTCTATTGTAATACAATATAGCCTTGTACACGTGACATTACGTTTTGGGGGGACTTCTGAGTTATAATATGTTTTTGTATGTTGCAGTTTACTTTGTTATTTATTCTGTTTAAATTTTTGCATTTATCTTAACATTCAAGGTTTAGATTAACTTGTCTTAATGGAATAAGACAGGTGCCATCATGTTCGATTTTCGGATTGTGAGATATATCATGCCAAAAATATTTGAGAACCAACCATTCATTCTATTAGTACTAGTGGTGGTGTGCCCGTGCTCTCACAGTATATATTTAGTTCATTGTAACTAACGAAATTTATAATTGTTTGCATCTATGCACATTTATAGTTACGCAAAATTGATTTATGCTGCAACTGGCGGCTAGTAAGTAACATTATATTGCTTACTTCTATTTGTACAAAGTGTACATTTTTTTGCAGTGAAAGTACATCATAAAACATTGGTTGATGTTGCAGCTGATGTAACACTTGAAATCAAGTAGATAATGACCAATCTAGACATCTTCATTGGCACTCTAAATGGCCTTTTGATCAATGGATACTTCCCTCTCAACCAAGGAAAAGATGCTAATTTCAAAAGCATACCTAAACTATACAAGAAATTAGTTGAAGAGATTATATTAGTAAAGTTCATATAAGATATACCTAGTGAAATTGTTATTGATAATAATATCCCAACCCATTGTATGTTGAACCATTTTGACCTCAAAAGCAAAAAATTTAGGCAAAAGGCTAATTCAACCATACCCAAAAGCTGAAAAGTAGAACTACTTAGCTAAGCTTCAAATAATCCAATGCAAAAAGTCCTTTAGGAAAAGTCTTTTTGGGGTTGTCAAGTTCCCCTACCAAAGCACTCACATTATAGGTTGAATCTTTGGAATTATAACCAACGACATTATAATAAAAGGTGCAAGTGATACAATCCCAAGAACAACAACAACATAGCCCGTAATAGTCAAATCAGGATAGTTCAAAAGTGAGAGCAACGACATAGACACTAAAATAGTCAAATATCTTGGAAGTCCAGAAGAGAACATTAGGAAAAATTTCTCCATATAACTAATACATAAAATAAAAAAAGATGCAATGTTGATAACATCGCTCAAGAATTTCCATGTGCCCATAAGTGAACTCCAAAAGGGTCCAAAAGTTGTCTAAGCCCACATTACAAAATTGACATTACCAGGGAATGTAGTTGACAATTTAGCAGTAATCAAAGCTTCAGGTACACTCCAAACAAAAGGGAATAAAAAAAAATGGGGAGAAATTAACAAAAGGCTACAATACTATTGAATGCATATTTGTACACTAAGCAACGTTCGCTCACTCATTTTTTCGTCGACAGGAGAGTATTTTTTAACTATGACCAACAGAGAGGTCTCGAAAAACTAAATGGGTCTTCAAGCTAGATTCATCAGATACCATAAATGGATGACAAGAATTTAGAGATGTATTTTACTATGACTTAAATACTATATCCATGCATTATTATATATAATATTTGATTAAGACACAGAGACACCCTGTTCATACAGAGATGTAATTAAAAAAAATTATACCAAATTAAAAATATAAACAAAGTAGAAGGAGATGAAAATAGACAAATATTTTTGGTTGATGCAACTACGAAGTACAAGGAAATAAATGATTTAAAGAAATTAAATATCAAGGTAAAATCGATTACTAAATAAAATTTGAATATAAGAACTTATGGTTCTCAACCACTTTAGTGATAACTAAGCCCAACTCATGGGTATTGGGTGGTTGTAAAGCACTTTTATTTTCCTAATAAAATCATAAAGAGTCATAAACAGAAAAAACATAAAAGTCGGTGAGTAAGTAAATCCCAGAATATCTTTTCAAGAATAAACTCAAAAATCGAGAAATAAATGCTAAACCAAGTGCTACTTTGAGCGTCAATAGTAAAATAGATGGGATGGACCATATCTGTATCCATTGAATTTTGCTGGACACCTTAGAAGCTAGGAACCGAAATGGTACCAGTGATTCTCATCAGCGTCTTTTTCTATTCATTTCTAACGTCTCTGTTTGAGATGGAAAAAAGCTCTTATAGTTGGCTAAAATCATCAAAGCAACAATTTATAAACTATCATTTAGAAGACATGATATACCACCAAAACAAGGAGAATAAGGTCCAAGGTTGGAACAAAAATCGATAGACAAATGTCACAGTACATATAGCACATTCATTTTGTAGTAACATACTCATACGTTAGATGGAGTTGGGTAATTGCTAGAGCTTGATATGGTTGGATCTCAATACTGTTAGCATTATACAATTTGATTGTATTTGTCCCACATCGAAAGTAGGAACTCCCTCCTCCCTTCTCCTCATCT